>APFE031121996.1:26091-52962 GCA_000404065.3 Pinus taeda
TAAATAAAAAATATATATACAAAAACTTTAAACATGCCATATGTATGTTTAAATACAAAAATATGAATAAAACTTCTGAAAAGTTTCGTGCCACTGTGGTTTGTCCACCTGGCAATCCACTTAACCAAACCCCGCCGCAACCCATTTCTTTACGCATACGGGATTAATTAGTCATCAGGACTAATTAATAACCTTTTCCGCCTATTAGATATCGCCCGGGGTGATTATATTAAACCTTAAACTGTTTTAAAGCCCGGCGGGCCCACATCTGAAACCTCCAGTTTGAATCCACAAGAACCAAAATGAAGGTGTCGGCAGCTCTGAATATTACTCCACTGAATGCTCCTCATCGTGAATTGGAATATTTACCTTTGATAGATGAAGATTTCCAAATTAAAGACATGCATCTTGATGAAATTCCCCTATTGAGCTATTGTTGCTGCATAGACGAATACTCAAAGGGGCACGATCTTATAGGGTTGTGGGAATCCAATCTGCCAAGGTATCTCATTCCTTCAGTCATTTATTTCCCCGAAATCATCCATTACTGCCATTCTAACTATGATCTGACTCAAAGAGCTGTAATATCCCCTGACCAGAGTGTTCTTTTCCCCATTACTCCCCAAGCTATCAATATGATGCTCCATTTTGAACCTAGTCAAAACCTCACTCCCTTGTCCATTGGGGAATTGCTTGAAAAATCTACTCGGTTGTCCCCTGAAGAGGTAATCAGAAGATCACATCCTTGGATAAAAAGTCTTAATACTAGTCATAAGATTTGTTTAATCCAAGATTGATATCAAATCTATTCAAACAGAGGTTAGAAAGCATAACATCTAAAGAGTATCAGTGGTGAAAGAGTATCAGTGGTTAAAGTGTATCAGGTAAAAGTCAGTGAAAGTTAAAACGAAGTTACAGAGCAGTCAAAGGTAAATAGTAAAAGTAAATACAGAAGGCAGTAAAATGGTAAAAAGAGATGATAATAATTTCACCAATATTGAGGTTTGTATAAAGTGAAAGTAAAACAGTCAAAAGAGCAAGAAAGTAAAAAGATGAAAAAACATAACAAGAAGGAACATTTTTGCAGAAATTGCATATTTTAGTCATAGTTGTGCAGAACATATTGTGATCAATCCAAGATGAATTTTACAAAAATGAAGGAGGTTTATGTTCTTAAGAGGGCCATATACAAAAACGTCTCTCCCTTTTCTAACAGCCATTATTTTTTAGGAGATATTAAACAATGTTGGAAAGCACTTTTTGCAGAAACTTTCAGTTTAAGTCATCATTTTGCAGAGATTATTTTGGCCAATAAAAAATACTTCATACCAAACTGAAGGAGGTTTTTGTTCCTACGATACCCATCTACGAAAACCTATCTCAGTGTTTTCACAGTGATTTGATAATGAGAGATACATGCGCATCTTTACAGGTCAATTTTCAGACTCTGTAAAACTTTGTTTTACACATATTTTTACAGAGAATATTATGCATAGATGGAGAGGCATTTTGGGAAAATGAAAGAGGTTTATCTCACCCACATATTGATCTACAATAAGCTCTTTCACTTTTTACCTATCTATTATGGATTTAGAAATACAAAAATATCATTGGACCCCAAGTTTGCAGAATTGTTGGAGCAGATTGCACAAAGAAAGGAAACAGTTAGTGACTTGGATGCCTCATCATCAACTAAGAGTTGGATCAAATTCGAATTTTTCTCTTTGTCATCATCTATCCATACAAAATAGTGCCAAATAGATGCATTAGTTTGAGTGTCCTTTAATTAAGTTCTATTTATGTAAATAGTTGGAGAGATTTGTGAACCAATTTTGATATTTGTTTCAAGATATTTTAGTTTAGAAATTGGTATAAATACTCCACTCTTGGAAGCATTGGGGGATTCCATGACTTGGCTGTAACATTGAAACTTCAGAATAAAAGCGCTTGGAGAAAGTTTTCGTGGTTGGACTGGATGAGGATTTAAAGCACAGGACTTGTTGCAGGATTCATGTGTTGGACAGCAGTTCAATAAGTGTTTCTATACCCTTTCTCTGAAATTTTATATCAGTCTATAATATCACATATCCATTTATGAATAATTTTCATAAGAGATTGAAACAAATTTGCTATGTAACTCTATTTCCAATGTTATTATTTCTGATGTTTCCTCTAAATTAGTTATAAGCATTGAATTCTTAATTGCTTTTGCTTTACAATTTAAACACGTTGTTACTATAACAAAGATTCTTCATTGCTTTTGTTTGTAATCATTTCATTTCTTTCTTTTGACATGTGAAAGATTCTAGTTTGCTTTCATCCTTCAAATTCTCCCATCCCCTTTAAATTTTAAGGGCATTTTTCTCTGTCTGCTATCTGCCCTGTAATACCACTTGTGCTTAAATAGAATCCAGTAAAGCCATCCTTTGCCTCCCTTAGCCAATGGACTGAAGCTCTCAATATTTCCCCTTAGTTTCTGGATTCCACCATTTTCCCAAAACAAACTCTTGAATCTATAACTAGCCTAAAACCTTCCAAGAACAAAGATAAATCATAAAGAGAGAGCCCTCTCTGGATGCAGATTGGCTAGATTCTGCATCTAAAAGGTTGGTTTGTGGTTACCTCGGGTATACTTTCCTCTTACACAACTTCCAGGAAAACCTGAGTGATAACAGATCTCAACTATGCTCAACCATGGTAAACCATGTTAATTTTAAGCTTTATAATGTTTATCTTTGGGTTTATATGCCTTCAGTTTATAATTTACATTGCATTTACATATATTGTCTCAATATGATAATCATTGTTAACCATAGTCAACCATGCTCAATCATGGTCAACCTTGATCAACCATGGTCAACCATGTTTTATAAAATCAAACATGGCCATCGATGGTCAATCGTCGTCAACCATGGTCGAACGTCGCATTGTCAAAAAGATTGTGTTGATATGAAAATCAATGATGGTTAAGCATGGTCAACCATAGTCGAACATCACATTTTGACAAGGATTGTCTCAATATGAAAATCAACCATGGTCAACCATTGTCAACAATGTTTATTCTAGTGGTTTTAAAATTTATCTTAGGATTTATATACCTTCGGTTTATAATATTTGTCCCTTAGGTTTAATATTATTCCCTTGGGTACATAGTCCCTTGAGGTTTTAATATTAATCCCTTTTATTTATAAAGTCAATCCCCTGGTTTTGTTATTCTGTTGGGTTTATAATATAAACCATGGTCAACCAAGGACAATCATGGTCGAACACCGCATTGTCACAAAGATTGTGTTGATATGAAAATCAACCATTGTTAAACATGGTCAACCATGGTTGAACGTCGCATTGTGACAAGGATTCTCTCAATAGGAAAATCAACCATGGTCAACCATTGTCACCGATGCTTATTTTAGTGTTTATAATATTTATCTTAGGCTTTATATATCTTGGGTTTATAACATTTGTACCTTGGGGTTTTAGTATTTATCCATAGGGTTTATTATTCCCTTGGGTTTATAATATTAATCATTATCAGCCATGGTCAAGCATGTTTATTTTATTTTAGGGTTTATAATATTTATCTTAGGGTATACATACCTTAGGATTTTAATATTAACCCCTAGGGTTTATTATTCTCTTTGGTTTATAATATAGATCCTGGTGAACCATTGTTCAATATCGCATTGTGACAAATATTGTCTCAATATGAGAATCAACCATGGTCCAATGTTGCATTGTGACAAATATTTTGTCGATTTGAAAATCAGTCATGGTCAAGCATGGTCCAATGTCAAGTTGTGATAAGCATTTCCTCAATATGAAAATCAACCACAGTCGACCATGGTGAGCCATCTCTATTTTAGTGTTTATAATATTTAATTTACCGTTTAGATACCTTATGTTTATTATATTAGTCCCTTGGGTTTAATATTATTCAACCATGCTCAACCTTGGTTATTCATTTTTTATAAAATCAATTGTGGTCAACCATAGTCCAACATCATATTGTGACAAACATTGTATCTATATGAAAATGAATCATTTTCTCAATCATGCTCCAACATCACATTATGACAAAGATTGTCTCAATATGATAACCATAGTCAACCATGGTCAATCAAGGTCTACCATGGTTGAACGTCACATTGTCATAAAAAATTTGTTGTTATGAAAATCAACCATGGCTAGGCATGGTCAACCATCCAACATCGTATTGTGATAACAATTGTCTCAATATGAAAATAAACCATGGTCAACCATGTTTATCTTAGTGTTTATAATACTTATCTTATGGTTTATGTGCCTTCAGTTTATAATATTAGTCTCTTTGTTTTAATTTATTCCCTTGGGCTTTTAGTATTAATCCCTTAGGTTTATTACTCCCTTGGGTTTATAATATCAATCTCTTGGTCTTATTATTCCCTTAGGTTTATAATATCAATCATTTTCAACCATCGTTAATCATAGCCAACCATGGTCAACCATAGTCCAACGTCGTATTACGATAGATTATCTCGATATGAAAATAATTTATGGTCAACCATGGTCAACCATGGTCCAGCGTCGCATTGTGACAATGATTGTCTCGATATGGAAATCAACCATGCTCAACCATGTTTATTTTAGGGTTTATAATATTTATCTTAAAGTTTATATACCTTGGGTTTATAATTTACGTCACATTATGAAAAAGATTGTCTCAATATGATAATCATCATCAACCATGGTAAATCATGGTCAACCTTGGTGAACCAAGGTCAACCATGTTTTATAAAATCAAACATGGTCATCCATGGTCAATCATGGTCAACTATGGTCGAAGGCCACATTATCACAAAGATTGTGTTGATATGAAAATCAACCATGGTTAAGCATGGTAAACCATGGTCCAAGGTCGCATTGTGACAAGGATTATCACAATATTAAAATCAACCATGGTCAACAATATTTATTTTAGTGTTTATAATATTTAGCTTAAGGTTTATGTATTTTGGGTTTATAATATTCGTCCCTTGGGTTTAACATTATTCCCTTGGGTTTATAATATTAATGCCTTGGTTTATTATTCCATTGGATTTATAATATAAATCATGTTCAACCATGGTCAGCTATAACCAACCATGGTCGAATATCGCATTGTGACAATGATTGTCTCAATATGAAAATCAACAATGGTCAACCATAATGCAATGTCGCATTGCGATAGATTGTCTTAATATTAAAATCAATCATGGTCAACCATGATCTAGCATCTCATTGTGACAAATATTAGCTCATAATAGAAATCAACCATGCTCAACCAAGTTTATTTTAGTTTTTATAGTATTTATCTTAGGGTTTATATACCTTGGGATTACAATTTACATCGCATTGACGAAAATTGTCTTAATATGACAATCATTGTTAACCACAGTCAAGCATGGTCAATCATGGTCAAACATGTTTTATAAAATCAAACATGACCATCCATGGTTAATCATGGTCAACGATGGTCGAACGTCGCATTGTCACAAATATTGTGTTGATATGAAAATTAACGATGGTTAAGCATGGTCAACCATGGTTGAATGTCACTTTTTGATAAGGATTTTCTCAATATGAAAAGAAATCATGGTAAATCATTTTCAATGATGTATATTTTTGTTTTTATAATATTTATCTTAGGGTTTATATACCTTGGTTTTATAATATTTGTCCCTTAGATTTAATATTATTCCCTTGGATTTATTATTTCACTGGGTTTATAAAATCAATCATGGTCAACCATGATCAAGTGTCGCATTTTGACTAAGATTGTCTCAATATGAAATCAAGCATGGGCATCCATGATCCAACACCGCATTGTAACAAAAATTGTCATGGTATGAAAATCAATCATGATGTAGCATGGTCAACCATTGTCCAACGTCCCATTGTGACAAGGATTTTCTCAACCATGATCAACCATGTTTATTTTAGCATTTATAATATCTATCTTAGGGTTTATATATTCCGGGTTTATAATTTTTATCCCTAGGGTTTATTATTCCCTTGGGTTCATAATATCATTCCCCTGGGTATAAATTATTCATATGGTTTATAATATTAATATTTTGGTTTAATATAAATCCACTGGGTTTATAATCCTGGTCAATCTCGGCCCAATGTCACATTGTGATAATTATTTTCTCAATATGAGAATCAACCATGGTCCAACGTCGCATTTTTACAAGTATTGTGTGCATATTAAATCAATCATGTTAAACCATGGTCCAACGTCACATTATGAAAAGGATTGTCTCAACATGAAAATCAATCATGTTAAACCATGGTCCAACATCACATTATGAAAAAGATTCTCTCAATATGAAAATCAATCATGGTAAACCATGATTGTTTTAGGGTTTGTAATATTTATCTTAGGGTTTTTATACCTTGTGTTTATAATATTGATCCCTTGGGTTTAATATTATTTCCTTGGGTTTATAATCCCTTGGGTTTTTACTATAAATCCCTTGGGGTTTTAGTATAAATCCCTGGGTTTATAATATCAATCTCAGTTTAATAATTAAGAGTCAATCGTTAGTATAATTATTTATATACTTTTTAATTTTAGTCTTGATTTTTAAATCCTCAGTTTAATTAATAAATAATAATTATTAAAAAACAATATTTATAATTTTCTAAATTAATATGGGATCCATAATTAATATTAGTAATATTAATTTATACACCTTCAGCGTATGTCAACTACATTTACTAATATAAATGTAATTGTGCAAAAAATATATTTTAATTTCACAATAAAAATAAAAATACTTTTAAAAACGAAAACCCGCATGCTTGGGATATATGGTTCCAAATTCGGTGGAAGTCAAAGATATTATGGATCATCATCATATACTTATCAAAATCACCAATAATCATGGTTAGCATTTGAGTTAACCATCATAGTTAATGGGTGAGTTATAAATTTTAAATTTTCTTTTAAATAGATGTTTAATCTATATCTAAAGTCAAAAAGACATTTTAGTTAAATTAAAGATTTTACTAAAAAACATTTCACCAAATTCTAATAAAAGGCTCTCTCCCAAATATAAAATAATTATACAACTATTTTTAATATCTTAAAATCAAATATACAAAATCGAAATTACTTACCATCAAATAATTTGTAACTAATAGAAATTACTTCTTACTTACCATCAAATGATCTGTAACTAATAGAAATTACTTCCAATCCAGATTATTCAAATTACTTAGAATCAAAATATTAAAATCGTCTAATCGAAATTAGATGTGGTCATATAACTCCAAAGTTACCATAACCAAGTTACAATAACTAAGTGAATAATTGCAAAGAAAATGTTGTTTTTATATAGCGAGTGATCAGTTCGCTGGTATGCTTTCTAAATAACTCCATTATAAACCCTCTACTGGCAATCTCGCTCCTTCAATGACAAGTTTGAAACCCCCTTCACTGTAAGGGGTGGTTGTAAGTAGTTGTCAGTCGGGAATACCATAGTGGTAGAGTGAATCTTATTTATATAATATAATATGATGTGAATTACAAACAAAAAGTAAGTTCAATCACACAAATTAAAATCGAGAATTATAATCAACTTAAAATTTTTTTATTTTATATTTTAAATGGTTAAAATTAACCATAATATAAGAAAATAACTAAATTATAATTTTCATTTAAAGTATTATTATATTATTTATTTATAAAGAATTAATATACAAGTTAAATCTATACAATTCAAAAAACTTGTAAATAGCATTTTTAGCCACAGAGATTCATCCCAATTTATCATGATGATTCTTAATTTGTAAATGTTTTTATTACAATAATATCACTTATCAGTACCACATGTTCAAAAAACCATAACACATTTCATATGATTGTTATTCATATAATATTTTCATTTAATTAATAAATTCAATTAAAACTATAACTAAAATATAGTTACATTAAAAATAATTATCAACCTTCAATTTTTATATATACTATTAAACATATTCCATAAAAGTTAAATCTCTCATATTCACTTATTAATAGACAAACATATATATAATCAGCCAAAATTAAATTTCCACACAAAGCAATCTCCATCTCCATCTTTTAAATGGACTATTTACTTTTACATTAAAAATTTTAAGCATCGTAAAAACAATTTACACTCACAGCGGTTCACACTCACCTCTTGCTTATGTGATACTAAAGATGACTTGACATACCGGGTATGGGCGACATAAATGAGTCAAGAGACACTGAAGAATGGTTGACAACAGGTTTACTTAAAAACAAGTCGGAGATGAAGTGAGGTTGAAACAAAAATAAGGACCAAAAGCCCAAAAAATAGACAACAATGGTTTTCCTAGCACAAATATTAACCTTTCAACCTCAGGTTCCACATCATTAACAATAGGCCATTTTTTGATTGGGAATATTGGAATCATCTTCAGTGATGAAAATTGGGTTGTGAAATTGGCAAGTTTCTTCTCTGGCAAGGATACTCATCGGATTGTCCACGAAAGTAGTTAATATTTGGCCCGAGATCTAGCAAATCTCATCTTGGTGACCATGTAAAGAAACATAGTATGTAACACTTTAGATAATCCATTGGCCATAGCCTTAGCCAGGACAACCTTTTCCCTAGCAACAGAGAGGAATATTGAACATTTTATGGAAAAGGTAAAAGATCAAGATGAGAGCTTAAATAAAGCACATCGAGAAATTGAAAGGCTACAAAGGGAAAACTAGCTCTATCATGTTCAATCTCTTATGGCAAATATTATCAATGTGTAGTATTGGTGGTGAATAAATCACTTAAGGACATTATAAAGCCATTGTACTAAGAACTTGAAAAACTCGAGAAGGTAATTTCCATACTCATCTTAGGAAGTGTGGTTAAATGGAAATATGTGCAACTCAAAGACACCTTGTTGGCCATTGATATGATGCATGCACAGAGTATGGAATGCCTCGATTCACCAAAGGCATTTCCAAGAAAAGATGAATTAAGTTAGGAAAGAGATAAAGCTTAAATCATACTCATCATCCAAACAAAATAAAAACATGAAAAATATGTGATGAAAATATGAACACCTATAAAAAACATCACATCATAAGGAGGAGAGTAATAAAATCTCACAAGTTAGACTCCATCGGAGCCCTAAGAGAGGAGATACTTGAGCAGGATATGGAACATGAAGTATAGGAAATAGTTCTTGCATGACAGCTGGCATTCACAAAAAAATATACAAATCTAACATAAGAGGCATTAGCACAACATTTGGTGGACTCCACTAAGCAACATACCATGATCATTTTGTTATTTCACATAATCTAAGCTTACTTGAAAATGATGGTTCCAAATACACATGAATATGAAGTCATCAATGAATGTTTAATTTCAAGAAACGTTTTATCTATTACAACAAACTATAAGGCTTGGCACACACTCATATGACACAAGAGTTACAAATATAAGTTCAAGCCTTGTCAATTTCTGGGTTGGGCTCAAGTTAGATGTTTATTTTATTCAAGATTATTTTGGAATTTTAATGTAACTCTGTAAAATAAACAAAATTAGAATATAATTAAATTAGAAATTAGAGATGAGGGTAGGAGAAAAGTCACCTCACTTTTGTATAAATATAACCCTCAAGTAAGGAGAAAGTGGATCTTAGTTTTTGGACTCTTGAAAGATTTTGAAAGGAAGAAGCTTGTAATTACCTTGAGTACTAGTTTTCGACATCATCCTCTCCCATTATTGGAAATTTTTAAGACACTTTACAAATTGGAATTTAATGTTCATCACTACTTTTTAAAATCTTGCAGGGCCACAAAAATGATTTTGTTATCATGTTTGAGTACTATAATAACTTCCGTTATTATTATTCGTTAATACATGGTTGCTTTATAAATTGATTTGTAATTTCCTTAATCTAATTTTATAAGATTCATTCTATTATAATTATAATTTTTTTAATTGATATATATGATTGCAAATATATATATATAATACCACGGTCATGTTGAAACTAAATGAGTGTATAACTTATTTATTTGTGGTAAAGAGATTTACTTTCAAAATAATGATTTGATTATGTGTTTTTATTTGAATTTATATTTTATATTTTTTTAAATTTGAATATGTAATTATTTATGAAAAACAAATAATTTTAACTATTAAATTTTTTTATTTTGGTTTTTTAATATATGTCATTAATTTAATCATATTTTAATTTGTTTAAAATAATAATAAAATTATTTAAAATTTAACGTTTGTGAGTGGTCGCTAAGTGAAAAGGAGAATCTTAATGTCCCTGTAACTTACACATTATGGTTATTACACTTTGACAATTCCACCAAACACAAAAGACTCTTTAATGTCCTTGTAACTTGTGCAGCAAGTATCGTTATTGCCCTTTCACAACCCCACTATGGAATTCGGCGAAACGTTCTAATGACCCACGACAGTGTGTCATTAACTAAGAGGTGAATGTTGTGAAGTTTAATTTGAGCGATAATGATTATGTAAATAGATATCTTTATTTTGAAATAAGATTTTTAAATTATTAATTAAAAATAAAAATTTAATTGCACCATAGTAATATATACAAATTAATTTTGATAGTTATTCTCAAAATAATTATTGTTGATTTAATTAAATTTATTTTTTTTTGTGATTTTTAAACATGTGATATATATAAAAATCATTTGTAATAAAGCTATTTACAATTTAAGAATCTCCCATCAAAATTAAGATCATTCTCATAATTAAAATTTATATAAATTATTCTTATCATCAATAATAATAAAAAAATTATAATCTGATCCATTATATTAATAATAATAATTGTGAAAAATAGTCGTGATTTTCCGATATCTTTCCACAATCTTTGTTCCTTGACCTCTCCACATTTGAAAGGATATGATGTTCAGTGATAGACGTTTGACCTCCCAATCTCAGGGTGTCGACATGTTCAATCTAGGGTGTCGACACCTTTTCCACCTCTGCTTTCATAGAACAAATATTTACCGACAAAGCTCTCCCATGACATCTTTCTGACGGCGGACAAGATTGATGACATCAATCATAATGGAATGAATTTCCCAGCCAGGAGGAATTAATATCGTGCATCCATGCATCGCCACGTGGAACACATTCAATGGAGTTGGTATTCCCTGTTCCACTAGGAGATGGTGCCCACTGCTGTTATTTTCTTGGAAGCATATTTTTGCCACATGCCCCTGCTTCACTCCTCCGGCTATAAGAGGGCGTGCACTCCTCTTCCCCATTTAACTCGCTTTCCATTCACTCATTCCATAGCTACTTACGTCTGTATCTTAGGCAATGGAGAATCCCGAATCCTCTTCAACAAGGGGCTGGTGGCTCGACGCCATTTTTCTTACAAAGAATGGAGTACCTGACCATGTATTACATTCCACGGACCATGTTTCTGCAGTGGGGCAGTGGTCACTCTATATAGGACTGCTTATTGTTGCTGTTTGTGGTGCAATGGTCTCTTGGTTCAGCCCTGGAGGATGTGCATGGGCTGCTGCGAGACACAAGAAAGCTATCGCCATTCCTGGCCCCAAAGGATGGCCCGTTATCGGAAGCCTCATGGACATGAGCGTCGGACTTGCTCACCGAAATCTTGAGTATCTGGCTCGTCTCCATGGTGCCAAGAAAATCATGGCCTTTAGCTTGGGCTCAACGCCAGCCGTGATTACATCGGATCCTGGCGTGGCCAGAGACCTGCTCAGCTCCCCTCACTTTGCAGACCGACCACTCAAACAATCCGCTCAGCGGTTAATGTTCGGCAGGGCGATGGGGTTTGCGCCCAACGGTGACTATTGGCGACTCCTGCGAAGAATTTCTGCTACTCATCTCTTCTCTCCACGCCGAATTGGCGCCCACGAAGTCGGTCGTCAGGTGGACTGCACGACAATGCTTTCCGACATAAGTGATGAGTCTGATATTAATGGCGGCGCCGTCACGCTCCGTCGACATCTCCAGAAGGCGGCCCTTAATAATATGATGGGAAGTGTCTTCGGTCGACGGTCGGTGGATGCCGAGACTGAGAAGAATCTTCGCGAGATGGTGAATGAGGGATTCGAGCTCCTTGGAGCATTCAACTGGGCCGATCATCTGCCATGGCTACGAATGCTCGATCCACTCAGAATCCACAGCCGCTGCGCTCGGCTTGTTCCGCGTGTCACATCGTTTGTGAAGAACATCATCGACGAGCACCGACAGAGGCACGAGACGGCCGACTCAGACTTTGTGGATGTCCTCCTTTCGCTCCGAGGAGACGACAAGCTCGACGACGACGATATGATCGCAGTTCTATGGGTAACATAATTAAGCACGATACCATTATTATTTTTGTGTTACAATTAAAAGTTTTATTGTCAGAATTAAAAAAAATCGTCTATTATTTTGTTTTGATGCAGGAAATGATATTCCGCGGCACAGACACAACGGCTTTGCTTACAGAATGGGCAATGGCAGAGCTGGTGCTCAATCCGCAAGTGCAAAGCAAACTTCAGGGAGAGCTGGACGCGGTTGTCGGGCGCAACAGAAGCGTAACAGAAGCCGACATCGAGAAGCTGCCGTATCTACAGGCGGTGGTGAAAGAGTCTCTGAGAATGCATCCGCCGGGGCCTCTCTTATCATGGGCCCGCCTCTGCACGGAGGATTGGTTCATTGCAAACGGGATGTGCGTTCCGGCGGGCACGACGGCGATGGTGAACATGTGGTCCATTACCCACTGTAACGCCCTGGAGACCGGGCGCTCAGAAAGAAGGAATCGGGACTTGACAGAGTCAGACAAAGGGCGCAGGAGTGCGCCAAGTGTACTCAGTCTAGTGATCAGCGGCGCAGCAGACTATTGGAGACTGTTCGTGGGTGAACTGGAGTTGACCACGTGGACAGTGACTCTACGAATACGCAATTTACAGGCGTAAGCAGTGTGAGGCAGTCTGGCTGAACCTTAAGAGAGGCCGTGAGCCTATGATAGAAGCAGTGAACCGGGAGGTTCACGTAATTGTAAAACAGAGAAATTGCTAAAGATTAATAAACTGTTTTGGAGCGCAGTCTGTTAAGAAACTGGCTCCTCGCATTCAATTGGTATTGATGTGTCAAGTTTATTTGTATTGCAGTTGATGATTATAAGTTAACAAATATAATTAGTAATTATATTGTTGTTAATTATAAGTATCCAGTTTATAATGTTAACTTGGAAAGACAGAAATTAACATTTGCAAAGAGTAAGGCGTAATCCGTATATGCCCGAACCCGGCATAAGGCGGTGCCGCACCCCTTATATCCCAAAAAAAAATATAGGGGCGTGACAGAGGGGCACACGGGCAGCAGGGCAAACGACAAGAACGGGCGCCCGAAAGAATATAACAGTTTGGCAAGATGGGTGGTCGTTGGAACGATGGCGGTGGGCGACACGATAGTGTGCCCACTCGCCCGAACGCCAAACGAACAGTCATAACCGGAGCTACGAAGGTGGTTCACGGGCAGCAAGGGCGGACGCCTACATGGACAAAACACAACGGAGAACCGACAGTTGGATTGGGCGAACAAAGGTACGCCCGCCCGAATGGTTAACCGGGCGGAAGTCCACATAGGCAGGGCGACACGGGAGTACACCCGCCCGAACGAAACGACCGTGCGCAGCATGGGCAATCCGGCGAACGACGAACAGTGCGAGGGACCAAACAGCGAAGGGATTTGCGACAGGGGGCAGCACAGAGATCGAGCGTGCGGAGATGGAACGGAGGGTGGTTTATACCGTGGCGTGGGCGGCCGTATGAAACAAAGGCCGACCCGCCCGAACGGTTAAACGACACGACTCCTAAGTTGATCAAACGAGTCGGCTCAAAGGAGTTTGGGCGACAATCGACAAAGTATCACGTCGGCTCAAGAAGTTGGGGCGGCGGAACGTATATTCGGGGGTCGGCTTGGGGAAACCGACACCCCTTAACAATTGGCGTAGATCCATATAAATATGGAGGCGCTCGAATCATTTGGGATCATCAAGTTCGATCATCATACGATCAAACGAACTGCCTCTCCAACAGTGCGAAGATGTGGTAAACTAGCCGAACGGAAGAGGAGGAGTAGGGGTCGGTGAAGGGCAGCGAAGCTGCGGTCGAACAGAGCAAAGTCGCAAGGAGTGCGCATGAATTCTAACGCCGGTCTTGGCAACTAGAAGTTCGAACGAAGAGGACAGGCTCGGCAAACGACCGGACAGTAAACAGAGAATGATCGAAGGGTCGGATCAGGGCTCGGGTAGACCGAACGACAGCGCACAGGGTGCTGATAGTCGGTCAAGGAGAGTAGGTTGCGGCCTGTTGTAAAAAGTCGTGAGGCTCGTAGAGCTCACGCACAATTGTAAAACTGTAACTTTGAAAAAGTATATAAGCGGTTTTCAGAGGCGCCACTCGGTTCGAGTTGGGCCTCCTTCATATCGTGCTCTTACTCCAAGGTTTGTGAACTACATAGGAAAAAACAATACATTAACTAGTAATATGTCTTTAATTATGTCGATAGGCATGTCTATTTTACAATAAGAATTCCACAATTTTGATTTATTTATTAATAGTTATTAGGTGAATAGTACGAATTTAACCTCCATAGAATATTCTTAATAGTATACACAAACCAAAGAGTGAGATTATTTCCAAAGTAGTTATGTAATTTTTCCTTTTTAATTAAATTCAGTAAATAAAAAAATGTCATATGAACAAGTTTCATATGAAATTAGTTATGGATTTTTAGGAATGTGGTATTGATAAGCCATGGTATTGTAACTAAGGCTCTTTACAAATTAAGAATCTCTAAGTCAAAATGGACATGAATATCTATGGTTTAGAATCTTGTTACATGTTTTTCTAAATGTTTATATCTTTAACTTATATTTAATTATTTTTATCATTTTTGTTTGTGAGGCTTTTCCATTAAGATGAAAGATTACATCGTTGTTCCTAGTTTTCACAAAAGTACATTGGCCTCACTCTGACTAGATTTGTCCGCTGGTATGTTAACTTCCAATTTTTCTACATCCATCGAACAACATAGACTACAAAACCAAGAATAATGTATATCTAGAAGACAAAAAAACAACATAAAAATATCAAAACAGACAACCATTTAGGATTGAGAAGATGTCACAAGATTAGGGTTGTCTGACCTAGTACCCAGGGGCATCAAAAACCTAAGTTGACACTGTATGTGCTTTTCCATATGCCTCATGTGAGCTTCTAGACTATATAGGCTATCTTGTATTCTCCATTATTTCCTTGAATATAATTAAGAAAGGAAATGATTTCATTTCTATCATCATGCTTCTCCTTGATAGCTTGCCCTAAAAAAAAATAGATGCCAAGGAAGAGTGACTATATTCATTTATTAATTTCTTCTGCCCTTCTTGTGCCCAAAATCTGGGAGCCATTAAGAAAATTCTTCCAAAATCTCAAAATCTAAGACTTTCTACTTGTCCCTACAAACATTTTTTAAGAGCCTTTTAATATTAGCCCATGTGAGTGGAGTGATCATAGCTTAGTAAAGAACGGTTGCCTCCCAAGCAAGAGCTTTGGAGCAAGACTTTCTAGACTAGCTACACTCCCCAACACTTGGAAACAAAAGCCACATTTACGAGGCATGATAATACAAATATTCCACAACACCATTTCGACTCCGAGAAGGCCACATATGCACTTACCTTGAAACCTAATGAAGTCAAACTCCTTAAGCAAAGGAAAATAATTCCTGCAAATGTAGAGGTGTAGAGTCTCCTTGCTTCCACAAAACCATATTTTAGCTATAACATTCAAGGCCCCTACCACATAATTGCAACAAAAAAAGTAATACCAACAAACCAAAACTAACACCATGAAAGAGTGGTGAATAGGTGATAGGAAATTATCCCAAGAAAATAAATATAATTCAAATGTAAAAGAGAATTTAAAATACAACCAACCATCGTATCCACTAACTCTACCGGAGAAGGCATAAAAGGATGCAATATCACCCAGAAATGAAAATAATGAGATAAAAAGATGCACAAATCCAAGAACATGTTGATACCCCTGAACACGACCAAGAACCAAGGAGGATGCCTATTCGCAGACCAAATTTAAAACATCGAGCCGAAGTGGCCCTCCAGATAAGGGTAGGATCTGTGCAACTAACATAGGAGTGCTTCAAACCAACATTATTTTTATTATGAGCATCCCTCGAGCAAGAATCATTTATAAGTAAGACCTGAGATGGTAATATTTTTCCTTCAAGAGGAAGAACTAACAGATAAAATTTAGTAACATGTATCCACTTTATGCTTTCCACTACAGATTCCCTCATAACCAAGTTGTAACCCTCATCTAGACCATAATTTGGGCTCACAGAGATATCATAGAGACTCTTTTGTGGTTGATGCTCACCCTTCTCTAAATACATTGACAATCAAAACATTCAAAGGATCGAGAGATAGCAAACTAACATCAGGTGTGCCATTATTACTAGTGACGATCTTCACATGTATAGTGTATTGAGGGGGCAAGCCAAGCTACCCCCCTCCTTAATGGTCTTGGGAGTTGATAAGAGAACTCCTCCCTTGTGTGTTCCTCCACCTCCATTGGACTAATTCTTTTTATCATTAATGACAGTAATAATGATAACAATTTTAAATAAAGTTATAATTTAGTTATAATTCTTATCATTTTTTTAATTTTAACCACTTGAGATGTATGACGAAGTAAGTGTTTTGATGATTATTTTGATTGTTTCCTATCAGCATTTACTAGTGCTAGGCTGGGATTGAGTAACCCCAAGAATTTTATTTTACATTAAGATAAATCATGAATATATACAAGGAGATGGAGACTATTGGAATTTGTATTCCAATGTCTCTTCATCTTCTCTATTTTCCTATTTATAATATTTATAAGAATTTCCTAATCCCAAAGATTAGGTATCAACATTCCCTTTTAATATAAATGAATGTTCATGAGTCCAAGCATCATTTTGAATCTTTCAAACCTTTCTCTTCCAAGAGCTTTGGTGATGAGGTCAGTAATTTGTTCATTTTTGGAACAACAACGTAGGTGAATAGTTTTGGCCTCAACATGATATAGAATCAAATGATACTTTGTATTGATATGCATGGTTTGATCATGGAACTTTTGGTTCTTGGCCAACTTGCATAAATGTTTTTAATCAAAAGAGGAGTAGAATTCACTCATTTCTCCGGTAAATCTTCCATAATTTTCTCGAGTCGCACAATTTCCTTCATTTCTTCTACAACTGCCACATATTCTACATCAATTGTGGAATATGTTGGAACTAATTGTTTGTGTGACCTCCAAGAGACAACTCTTGATCCAAGACTCATAACATACACTGAGGCGGATACTCCATTTTCTTTATCTCCATCAAAATTTTAATTAGAGTATCCAATCAAGATGAAGTCACCCGCGAGTATACACTTGAGCCCAAAGTATTGAATTCCCTTCAAGTACCTTAGAAATATTTTTGTAGTAGAAAAATGAACCTCACAAGGCTTTGCATAAAGTTGGATAGGATTCCAACAACAAATGAGATGTCTAGTCTAGTAGTAGTCAGGTAGTTGAGACATCCTAAAAGGTGTTTGTACTTTATTGCATCCTCAAATTCATTTCCTTCAGTGGATGTGATCTTTAAATTATTTTTCATTTGAGTGGTCAAAATATTACACTACGCCATGTCAAACTTGTTCAACAAATCTCCAATGTACTTCTTTTAAGAGAGGAATATAAACTTCAGATTTTGGGTTACTTTAATGCTAAGATACTAGTGCACATATGCCAAATATGTCATTTCAAAACTTTTCCTCAATTCTTTCTTTATGGATGCAATGTAATTTTCATTGTTCCCCGTCATCAAAAGATAATCTACATACACCACAATATATGCTTTTTAACGAACTTTCTTGAAAAACAAAGTTGCATCATCGAGATCATAATGATTGAATTTTAGTTTCATATGATTCTCAGTCAATTTTTCGTACTAGGCTCATGGTGCTTGTGTGAGACCATAAAGGATTTTATAAGATTACATAATTTGTGTTCCTTAACCTTCACAACAAATCCTTCCAATTGGGACATAAAATCTTTCTCTTTTAGATTTCCATTCAAGAAAGTATTTTTTATGTCCATTTGATGGACTTTCCAATTGTGTTGAGCTACCAAGGAAAATAGAGTCCAAATGGTAGCCTATCTTTTTGTGGGGGGGGGAGTATCCTCATAATCAACCCCTTTCTTTTGTCAAAAATCTTTTTCCAAGTGGCTAGCTTTATGCTTGTCAAATGAGCCATCTTGTTTATACTTGTTCCTGAAGACCCACTTGCAACCTATCGATTTCGTTCTCAATTGATAATCCACCAGCTTCCAACTTTCATTCTTTATCAGAGAATCATACTCTTTTTGCATTACTTCTTTCCATTCAATATGAGAAGTAACTTATTTGAAGGAAGTTGGTTCAAAATCTAAAGTCAAATTTAATTCACAATCATAAGCAATACCCATATAAACGGGTGAATCAGAATGATCTATATCACCTCCATTCTATCTAGTAGAGCTTCTTGCTCCTACCTTTCCAACATCATAAGGAATAACACTTTCAGGTTTCTTGGAGAGCCACTTTGGAGCACCTTTATGAGATGGACCAGGATGTTCAATTGACTAAGATGGGGATGAACCAAGATTTAGACTTCCAATTTTCTCAAACACATCACTCAGAATGTCTTCTTGATCAATTGTTGGAGCTTCATGAGAGGGAGAGAGTGATTTAGAAGGAGGTTCCACAAATTGATCCAAGATAGGGATGCCCCCTTCAAGATGTGGAATCTCATAATCAAATTCATGAATGTAGAAATTTGATAGAAACTGCAACTGTTCAAGATTTCAAATTGAAAAACTAGAGACATAATTCTACTCTATTAATCTGTGGAATGGAAATCACAATTTAGAGAAATTCACATAGACTTGTAACAAGAAAAACCATAAATACATAGTGGTTTCTTGTGGAACCCAATTGGGGAAAACCCATCAAGCCTCTTTGCACTAATCATTTGAATTGATAAACTATTACAATTTCTTGCTCCATCTTTGAGCACAACCTACAAAAGAATAATTGTTCTCCTATTGACTAAGGACCTATGGCCAACACTTAGCCACTTTATGCCTCTATCAGCCTCCTATCTCCTAGAAGAATAATTGAGGAAATTATCTCTTAAAACATAGGAATCACCTCTTCTTTGTTTGCACAATTCCTAAGGATTGATCTCCTTACTCATGCAAAACATGTAAACTCAAAACTAGTATACAATGCATGTTACACTACCTTCTCATCTCCACTTCAATTGAATAATTTGAATTCCATGCATGGATTGGCTATTTTGGGTTGAGTGATTAGTGAACTAACAGATCTGAGTTAGAATGCTATACCATTGCACAACTGACCTTCAACTGCCTCCTACAATAATTATAGGTCAGTTACCTAAATACAACTAAAAATAACTAAACTATATTGGTAAAATTTAGCAACCACACATGCATAACTAACATACAAGCCCTCTAACTCAAATTTACTAAGCTAACTAAGTGACAAGGTCATGTCACATAACATAATTGCCTCCAAGTTTTCTACAAATGTGGAATTTCAATTTTACTCAATTTGACTTAGGCAAAAGTTAAATTGACCTTTCTTGCTACATTTTTTCAACACTCTCTCTTAGCAAGAAAGGGATTTTACACCACCCCTATCCTGCACTTGTGGAATGTACTCTAGCACTACCTCTCATTGTTTTTTCTGCTACTACAACAACTACAACTAAGAATCATGCAAAAAAACATTGAATCAATTGTGCCTCTGCAACTGTCTACTTGGAAGACTACACTCGTGTTGATTATGCACTATGCCTAATGCATTGTTATCAACACTACTTTGTGCTCCTCAACATCTAATAGCACCAACGAACATTGACCCTTCTGCTACTAAACTCTATGGCCTCTATAGGAAGGTAATGATCCACGAGGAAAGTAAACGACAGCTACTCTCCTATGGATCCTGCCCAATTCTTTGTGACTCTGAGACTAAGGCTCAACATCGCCCCACCTCACTCCTGGAGGTATAATTGAATGCATGGCAAAATATATCTCTAGCTTGTAGATATTGTTCACTCTAACTTCAATATGTTTCACTTGCTTGGTGGCTACATGTTTCAGAAGGGATTTCCCCTTACTGAAAATAACATCATAACCTATATCCTCCAATACTACTACAGAGATCAAGTTCTTATTCATCCCAGGTACAAACATAACATCTTTGAGGCAAATATGGGAGCCATACTTACTCTTAAAGGTTACAACACTAATTCTTGTACAACTCTACCTCCCATAATCCCCCAATTCAATATGCATCTAGAGATCCTTCTCATCCAAGGTAGTGAAAATTTCCTTATTTCTTGTTATATGTTAAGAGGCACCAGAATCTAGGTACCAATCACTCCCTCTTACTGTGTTGGTCAAGTAAGAAAGGAGGGTGAAATCTAGCTTAAATTGGGAAGACAAGGCATCTCCTCATGCTCTTGTTGCAGGATCCTTATTAGATTTCCTTTGTGGACACTTTGTTGCAAAGCATTTGAATTCATAGTAGTGATTTTTTTTTTTTATCTTACTTATATCCTTCTTCTTGACATTGCTCTAGCTAGACATAGCCTCACCTTAGAACTTCTTTCCCTTAGCCTTCATTCCTTTTCCAACTACAGAAAATTCATCTTCATCTTCTTTGGATGTTACTACATCTCTCACATTTCTCCTAAATTCTTCTTGAACCAAATCGAGCCACAACCTTTCCCAATTCGGTAATTTTTCCCTTCCATTCACAGTGTCCTGGTAACTATGTTAGGATTTTAGAAGGCCTAGAAGAGCTAGGCTCACTAGGTCATGTTTTGCTACATCCACCCCAACCACTCCAAGCTCATCTTGAACTTTAGTAAACTTAGAGAGATAGTGTAGAATAGTGTCATTTTTGTGCATCCTATTGTTTTGAAGTTTGTCTTTCATGGCCAATCTCTATGGTCATTTCTATTTTCAAATATCTTTGTCATTTATTTACACATAGCAAATGTTGTCCCTTTATCGTGGAGATTTGAGACTATGTGGTCTCTCACACCCTCGAGGATGATCCTCTTGGCTCTAACAACATCCTTCTTCCACTCGGCTAATTTCTGTGCAACAGACTGCTGGGGTTTTACAATGTCATTTTTAATATATTATAACACACCATTATCATCAAGAACTGCTTCCATATGGTCCTTCCAGGCTATGAAATTCGAGCTACCCTCTAGGGCATCCTCCAATCTCAATTCGTTGAAAGTGATTATCCCTAATCTAAAGAAAAGCATGCTACATTGAAGTTGCAATTCGAAATTTATGAAGAACAAATTTGAAACAATGGTATCTAATGCGATTTCAGGGCTTTTATACCATGTATAAATTTGATAGAAATTGCAATTGCTCAATATTTCAAACTAAAAAATAATAGACATAATTCTACTCTATTATTCTGTGGAATGGAAATCAAAATTTAGAACAACATGCAACAATAAAAGCCACAAATACATAGTGATTTCTAGGGGAACCCAACTAGGAAAAACCCCTCAAGCCTCTTTGCATTAATCAGTTGAATTGAGAAACTATTACAATTTATTACTCCATCTCTGAGCATAACCTGCAAAAGAATAATTGTTCTCCTACTGATTAAGTACCTCTAGCCAACACTTAGCTACTTTATGCCTCTATCAGCCTCCTATTTCCTTGTGCAATCCTTGAGGAAATTAGCTCCTAAAATATAGGAAGTTCCTCCTATTTTCTTGCGCGATTCCCAAGGATTGATCTCTCGACTCATGCAACACCTATGCACTCAAAACTAGTATACAACGCTTGTTACATTGCCTTCTCATCTCCACTTCAACCGAGGAATTTGAATTCCATGCATGTATTATCTATTTTGGGTTGATTGATTAGTTAACTAATAAATATTTGAGCTAGACTAATGTCCCATTGCACAACTAACCTTCAACTCACTCCAACAATAGTTAGAGGTTAGTTAATTGAATACAACTAAAAATAATTGAACTAGATTGCTAAAATTTAGCAACCACACATGCATAACTGAACTCAGAGCCCTCCAACTCGAATTTACTGAGCTAAGTAAGTGACAAGGCCATGTCACTTGAGATAAATGCCTCCAAGTTGTATATTGATGCGAGATTTCGATTTTACTCAATTTGACTAAGGAAAAAGTCAAATTGATCTTTCTTGCTACATTTTTTAAACATTGAAAATAATTTGCATGCCCAAATCTATCCAAGCAACAAATTTGTCGCCCAACAACATTGCCAATCTTGGAAGATTCAAGAAAGATCACATCTCTAGAAAATATAATTTTCTTATTTACTTCATCTTAGATACAATATGCTTTGGATGTATCTGAGTGCCCATGAGGATACATTTCTAACTCCTTGCACCAATTTTTTTTATATGTTCCTTAGGTATCAAGACATAATAGGTGGAACCAAGAGCCATGAGATGCCTCACCGAAGGAATTTGGCCATACCACATTTCATAGGGAGTCTTGTTTTTTAGAGCATGAGATGGACACCTATTCTTAATATACACAACACATAGAACTGCATCAGCCCAAAACATCAACTTCACATTTTTTAGAAACATCATTGAACCTACCATGTTTAAGATTATCATGTTCGTTCTTCCAACTACACCGTTCTATTGGAAACTGTAAGGCACTATTTTTGGATGTTTCATCCCATATGGAAAAAATAGTTTTCAAATTCATTTGAAGTATATTATTTTTTATTATCAGTACGAATAGAACCAATATGAGATTGTGTATCATTTTCAATCCATGTATAAAAAATTTTGAAATTTTGAAAGGCTTCAGATATGTTCTTCAATAGATATACCCAACACATTATGTTGTAGTCATCAATAAAAGTCATCATGTATTTATTACCATTTGTAGAAGGAACAGGCATAGGGTCAGACAAGTCATAATGAATCAGGTCAAGCTTTCTATGTTCTCTAGAATGAGAATCATGAAAATATTGTTTGTTGTGCTTTCCGAAGCTACAAGAACCACATTGCTAAAGTTTCCTAGGAATGGTTGTAAAACTTGTAACACCATTTATCTTCAATAAATGTAGATTGTCATAGTTCATATGTCCAAATCCAACATTCAATAAGGGACTGGATGGTATTGTACCTTCATCATATTGAGAATTGTACATAAATATTTTTGCACGACCAAAGGTTCTTTGCACCTTCAAGAGTCTTTCTTCTTTTATCCCAGTCATGATAAGTGAGTTATCTAATGATTTTCAGAGCTCAACCTTGCCATCAAACATATGGATGGAGTGTCTTTGTTGGTGGGTGTGAACCAAAAACAACAAGTTTATTCGCAACTCTGGGATGTAGAGAACATCATGTAGATGAAATTTTGGGAGACCATATAGTTTAAGCCTGATGGTGCCAAGTCCTAATGGCTTGAGTTTTGACTTGTTTGTAAAGTTGACTACTGCATCAACATTATCAGTGAACTATTCAAAGAAATATCTCCTCAAATTCATGTGGCAAGTTTTAACTGAATAAAACAACAATGCATCTTTCTATGAGAAGATTCATGTGCTTTACCTTTCCCTTGATGTGGTGTTTTTTATTTCTCTTCATCCCTTTCCTCTCTGATCATGTCCTAAGAGATCTTACATGTGGAAGCATCATGTCCATTTTTGTTGCATAGTTTGCAATGAAGATTAGGTATTCCTCATTGGTAATGTTTGCCCCCTTGCCTCTATTATTCTCCCTTCCACATCCTCTTCGACCACCTCTTCCTCTAGAAGAATCATGTACATAATTCTTCCCTTTCTATGGAAGGCACATAGCTTCTTGAGAAGACCAATAAACAATGCATTTTTCCATGAGAAGATTCATGTGCTTTACCTTTCCCTTGATATGGTGTTTTTTATTTCTCTTCATCCCTTTCCTCTCTGATAATATCCCAAGAGATCTTACATGTGGAAGCATCATGTTCATTTTTGTCGCATCATCTGCAATGAAGATTAGGTATTCCTCCTTGGTAATGTTTGCCCCCTTGCCTCTATTATTCTCCCTTCCACGTCCTTTTCGACCACCTCTTCCTCTAGAAGAATCATGTACATAATTCTTCCTTTTCTATGGAAGGCACATAAATTTTTGAGAAGACTAAGAAATTGTCTTCTTCTTCCCAAAATCTCTCTCTTTCTACAAACTTCTCCATAAGAGAGTCAAAAGAAATCTCCTTGAGTTTTCCACTAGCTTGTAATGACTCAAAATAATGAGAATAAGTGGGATATAGTGCTTTGACAAAATCTATGAGAGGAAAATCCATTATAACACTGATGGCTTCTATATCTATGCACAATGGCTCTTATTTCAGAGGCATAGTCAAGGGATCATCATCTCTCAATTCTAAATTAAAAAGTTTGACCATAAGTTGGACTACTTCAAGCTCAGAGTGTGAGCCATATAAATATTTTAGCTTCTTTAAGGCTTCAAAAGCATTTGTAAACGACGTATTATAATGACTCACCTCTTTAGTGACTAATGTTGCAATCAAGGGATAGGCCCTGTTGTTATTTTTTTCCCATAGTGCGATCTCTTTGTATGAAGTGGTTTTTTCAGGACAGTTGACAACTTCTCCTTCACATACTCCTTTCCACAAGTCACTAAAATTAGACTATGCTTTATCTTTCTGAACCATTCATGGTAATTCTCTTTGCTAGAGAGAACTACTCCAACTATGGAGATGAGTGAATGCATCATCAAGAAAAATGACTATTGGCTTTTAATTTCCAAAACAATCACAACCTTACGTTCTTCCTTTTATATGGCAATCATCAAACCAATATGACAACTTACAAACCAAGCCAATGTACTTATAAATCAAGGTATATAAAGAGAAGCATACAATATATTAAATTCAACACTAATACAATACCAATGCCATATCAATATATTCAACATACAATATATGACTCAACACTCATATAGTACAAATGCAATATCAATATATGCAGCATACAATGTATGGCTCAACGCATATACCATACATACATATGATTGAGAACTTAATGCATACCATATACCATACATTGATCAACGCATATCCCATATATGCATACCATTACATGGTCTCCAATGCACAACATATGCACAACATATATTCATAGCATGTCATTACATGCTCTTTAGTGCACAACATTCACCATTGAAATGAACCTTGCCCCGCGCATCAAACATAGGAGTTACCAATGCACAACGATATGCCACAATTTACGACCTTTGACACCAAATATAATATATATTCCATGAAGAGGAGTCTTGAATGCAAAGATTCATCATTAGTTCACAGGAAATTCATCAACTCATTATATATATGATATATACATCCTCTTGTAGGAGCACATGCACCATTGAAACCACAGTCATGACTTGCAGAGATTCGACTAGCGTACATGCATTCCAACACATATAATCCAGCGTGCACCATTCAATGCAAAGAAGGAATACTTTTAAATATAACTGATGCACATATCAAGAGCGACCCACTATAAAAAAAGGACAGAAGATAATGGTAGAGAATATCAGGAGTTATAATTCAAAAAGCTAAATTGGGACCTATAGCTCTGATACCATATCAAGCTAGGTTTAAGTAACTTTATGAAATTTATTTCGCACAAAGAGAAATCGTGAACATATATAAGAAGAAAGAGACTATTGGAATTCATATTCCAATTTTTTTGAATCTTCTCTATTTTCCTATTTACAATATTTAGAAAAATTTCTTAATCCTATTAAGTATCAACAACTAACCATTTAATATATATCACTACACTAATACATAATCTTAATTAACCAATATTATAATATTAATAAAATATTATATATTATTATTAATTTATATAATAAAAAATTAATAATATTGTAATAATAATTTTGATAGTAATATAAAAATAATATTACAAAATTAATTTAAAATTATATATTCTTTTACTTGATAATATATATAAAATTTAGTTTAATTTTTTTTAATACTAAAGTAATATCCTGAAAATAAATTTAGTTGAAGATTCTCAATGAACTGAAAAAAGACTAATTAATACTGCCAAAAACCTACAATCAAACTGAGTGTGGGCTGGCAAGGTTGTCGGCCCTAGGATTGTTGACATTTGGGTGGCCAAATTATTTTATGATTTGACATGGCTGCCTTCTCCTAACCATCCGGTGGACCCCACAGAGTGAAATGGCAAGGCCCCTTGCAGTCATCCCTGTGACTATCATCAGAGTTACATAACTGTAAGTGATTTCGATCTTTTATTTCACATATAAAATATTTTATTTTTAATTTAAATAAAATAATATAAAAACGTAATTGAAAACTAATAATTATAAAATATATAAATAATAAGTACAATCCTAGTACACAATTATCGGAATAAACTTTCAATTTAAATAAAATAATATAAAAATTTGATTGAAAAATAATTATGGTTTATATTAAGATTGAAAGTTTATGTTAATATTAAATAATGTGAGTTCAGTATGATTGTATTTCAAGAATTTTGTTTTGTAAGGCAAATAACGTTTGAAATTGGAAGTAATCATGAAGAAAAGTGATTTTGAGGTGTTATATGTCATTATTTTTTTTTATAGAAAACGCTCACTAATTTTTATTTATTTGAAAAAATAATAAATATTGACGTGTTATT
>APFE031121996.1:53700-144985 GCA_000404065.3 Pinus taeda
GGAAGGTTAGTAGAAATTGGATCCCTGCATTGTCGTCTTAAGTTTCTTCCTTCCAGGTTCTTTCTTTGGGTGGGCGTGTTTTTATCAGTCGGGTCTCTCTTATCCTTAGCAGCATTGTTCTTCGTATGATTATCCTCTTCTAGTGCAGCATCTCTTGTTAGGTATAATTCATTAAAATTAAGCTTAAATTATTCGTATATTTTTAATATCAAATATATAAACAAAAGGGCAATTCAATTAGCAGTCTCTTAAACATTTAGTACCTTAACATAATTAGGAATTTTTTTTAAAATATTATTTAATAATATTTATTTTGTACTATAATTTGTTATTATATTCTATTCATATAACACTAATAATTAATTTACATTTCATTAATTTGTAATTAACCTAATTTAAAAACAAAAGGGAATTTTTCTCTTAAACAGTTAGTACCATTAATTATTAATAGTCCCATTTGTAACATTAGATTAACCATAACATAATATTATTATTTAAGACTTTTATAAATTATATTAAAAATAGTTAATATTTAATTTTGATATTATTAACTATTTTTATATTTATTCATATAACATGAATAATTAATTTATACATAATATTAAATTAATTTGTAATTAACCTAATTTAACCTTTTTCTATAAATATAATACATTTTTATTTAAGACAAATATATATTAATACAAATTAATTAATCTGTTATTTTTATAGTATTGAGTAATATATATATTATTATTTTACACATAAAATCAATTGTAAATTAATTATAAATAAGATTAATTGCAACTAGGGTAAAAACAATAACAAATAGGGCATCAGAATATACATATATATATGTCAAATTTAAAGAATGAATTAATTAAATATTAATATATATATATTTATATAATTTACGTATAAAAAGGTAATATTTGAAATTAAATAAATGAATTTTTTTCTAACTGAGCAACCCTTGGTTGTATTTTAATATTAAATTAATTAGAGGTAGTTTGACTAGGGTTCCTGATTGATAAAGTAGCCGTTAGAGGGTTTTAGCTGTTGGAGTCTCTACTTATACTATTTAACACGATGGTCTAGATCCGTACTTTCAACTTGTCCTGATGATGAACCACATTGGTTGGTTCGAAACGCGTTGGCAAAAATATTTCTTATGTGATTTACGCTAAAGCTCTCTTTATAACTAAATCTTTAGATGTTGTGAATAAAAGTAAATGTCAATTCTTAAAAAAATTGGAGAGACTAGATTTAATTAAGTATAAGAAAATTTAAATGATATTAGAATTTTAGTAAAAAAATTAATAGAGAGACAATTTAATTCAAAATTTTCTTGTTATATTTAGAAAATGAAATATATATTTATGGATTTATTTACATAGGTTAATATTTTTTTAATAAAGCATGACAAATAAAGTAATCATACATTCATCTATCTACAGAATAAAGTTATTTTTTCAATTTTCTTGTTATATTTAGAAAATGAAATACATATCTATGGATTTATCTACATAGGTTAATATTTTTTAATAAACCATGACAAATAAAGTAATCATACATTCATCTATCTACACAATAAATTTATTTTTTCCTTTATAATTTGTTATATCAATTCAAACACTATAACATTGTCTATATTAAATTAAATTATTCAAAATTAGGTCTTATTAATATCTAGAGAATACCAAGCTAACTCCTAAAAACCTAAATAATGGCAAATTATTTAGCTAACCATTAGGATTTAACTATAGTCAACAACATCAATAATTTATAATTTGCAGTAATAAAATTAAGGAAAATTTAGTCAACCATAGATACTCCAAGTCATTAAACATAGGTATTAAAATGTAATTGTAGTTAACTAAATTTAACCATATTAAAACATACTCAACCATAAAAGTAACCATACAACCAACTTACGATAATCATAGTCAACCAGAGAAAACCATATCCAACCATATATAAGTAGATTAAAACATATTTAATCTTCATTAACAATTGTCAAAGTAACCCTTGAGGAATGCGCATCGTGGCACAACTCTTCATGATTTCATAATGTGGTATAACCCTTGAAGAATGTAGGAATGCTCCAAAGTCAAGAAAACTTAGTTATTGTTAACCATAGTGAATCATAATAAAATATAGTTAAGTATAGTCCATTTTGTTTAGCTATACATGATCATATTAAGTTAGATTCAACCAATATCAACTATAGTGAACAACACCCAACCAAAGTTAGTTATAATTAACCGTCAACAACCTATACTCAAACGTTAGAACATATCATATTTCCTTTACTCAATATTGAACAAATGAAATATTACAAGTTTAAATAGAATTAAATATTACCAAGTGCTATAATTGACTATTGCATACTTGTATTGTGTATCAATTGTAGGAATTATCTATAATTGATATTTATACTACCATGAACATTTCATTGTAATAGTTGGTAATAACAAATTTTGTAATATTGTAAAATCTTTTATTATGTTATTTGTTACTTTAAATATTATATTTAATATTACTAACATAATGCTCAAAGTAATGGAAATAATTGTGTTGTAGCGGCTGCAACACTCTAAAAAATTGTGGCTCGTGTGAGTCTTCGCACCAACCTTGCTTGATTGTTCGACGAACAACTTTTGCGTATTGATGTCAATGTCATGCTTGCAACCATGTTTTTTCATACACAAGGTCTATGCTTCATGTGTACATGTTGTGTTTGTTATGTAAACATTTGTCGCCCACACACACGGAATCATATACACTGTCGTGCAAGCATCGTCACAGTCATCCAAAGATCAATCACAAGCATTGCGCTTGTCACCCACACGATCGGTCAGTCATGTTGAGCATGTGTGTCTGGACCGTTTGAGTCATCTCGTCGTCAAGTCATGTAAGTGTGTTTTTGCAAGTTCTTGTATGCACCTTTTTTCTCGCTCACACACTTAGTCGTTTTGTTGAAGTTCTTATGACTGGATTCCCCTTTGACAGCCAAACCTTCACCCTGCCATTGACTCGATTGATTGTCACCCAAAATAATGTAAAAGCATGAAGAAATACATTTCAAGTTGCATTGCCTGCAAGCTAATCAATCAACCTGCCTTCTTGTTAATTGGAGAGTTTGTCTCGACAGTCACCCCAAGACTGATTCCCCTTAAAAATTGCGCAGAGATTGCAGACCTTGCACACTCCGATGATTGAGGAAATTGCGTAGTCAGGTTGGACAGACACCTAGTGCCCGTCCTTATCTCCCTCAAAAAAGTTACGCAATTTTTCCAACTAGCCCACCAATTAGCCACCCAGCCACTCACCTGAAAAAATGCACATATTTCATGAGCAAGCCCTCTACTGCCCAGCAGCTCGCCCAGCTCAGAAACTGCATAGAAGTAATCAACAAGCCATCCCCCCAGCATCAGCGCAGTTTTTCCCGCCAGCAGCAAGTTGCTAGTTCCCTTCAGGAATTACATAGTTATTGTTGCCAAACTCCCAACAACCGACTGCCAGTTCCCTCCAAGAAATGCGTAGTTTTTGCTACTAAGGTCCCACCAGTCAGCTGCCAGTTCCCTCCAGGAATTGTATAGTTTTGGCTGTCAAGCTCCTGCTACCCACTCCTTCCAAAAATTGCGTAGATTTTGTCTACCCAGCCTTCCTGTAGCCCAGACTGCTCCTCCCAAAAATTGCCTAAATTTGTCCTCCAACTGAGCTAGATCTTATGGATAGTCACTGTTGACCTGGATTGTCCATCACCATCTCCCGTTGATTTTTGCACAGTTTTCACCAACAGTGCCAAGAGCCTCCATCCTAGCTCAAAGCTTTCCTTGTGCGGTTTCATGATTTGGTCTTCTCTCCCATTCACTTGTATCTGAAACGATCATGCATCATGGCAGACTAGGAGGTTTATGGATTTGATGTCATCTCATCATGAATGACTGCAGATACATGTACAGAAACAAACATGGTGTGATGACAGATGGGATGAACAAAGGGAGTCCATGCAGAAGGACATGTTCGCCAGTGGACGAATAAACAATGCATGCAAAGAGATGTCCTCATGAATGAACGATCATGCAAAGATGTGTTCTCGGATGGACGGATGAGCAAACATGCGAGGATGTGTTCGTGCATGGACGGATGAATGAACATGCACTTTTTGTGAATGGACGAACTTGTCAAGCATGTCAACATACAAGTAAGGAGCAACATGCGAATGCAACATCAAGTGAACCCAACGACCATCGAAGACTCCATGCACTTTTCCATGTAAAGGTGAAGCTGTGACACACCATGAGGACATCCATCACCCAACAACACTACAACTCGACATGCACACCTGCAACAACACAAATGTACCAGCACTGTCATGTCGAGTCTTGTCATGAGTCATGTCATCCACATCTCTATTGTGGGCCATACTATCAATCAATGTAATGTAACATGGAAGTCCAAGAGACCCACTTGTCATATGAAGAGTCATGTAAAGTCGAAAGGTCATGGAAGTCAAACAGTCATGAGGGAAGCCGAACAACCACAATGGTCATTTTCACCCTTGGCTATAAATACCCCCTCATTTATACATGCAAAGGAATTTTTACCTCGGCTCCTCCCACATAGCCTTGAGAGTTTGTAATCTTTTATTTGAGGAGTAAGTAGTGGCTCCAATGCCTTGCCCATGAGGTTAGTGATGTATGGTGTAACGATGTGTCTTGTAACTTTCGCTTAATTCAGAAACCTGCTAACAGGCCAGCATGTTTCACACATGTGTTGTAATTGTTGTAAGACTAATATTGAACACTTGTAATACATTTTTCTTTAACCTGTGTTTAATACTTGAACACATTCAATTGTTGTAATACATATATATTAATGAAAATGTGTTGTATGAGTTTTTAATGATGTCCTACCCGTGTTGGTTACCTCCTTGGACATCAGACATATCTTTCATGTAAACTTGCTATAACGACCATCGCACTCACGCAGTCTCATCCATTGTGTATTGTATGTGCTATCTTTCCTTGTGTGTTGTTACTACCGCATCCATGTGGACTACTCCTCCAGAAGCTACACATGTCCTATTGTGTTGTGCGTTCCTAACAGAGTTGGGGCTTCCTCCCATCTGACTTGGGACTCACTCCCACCCTATCCCTCTGCGGTGAAAGAACCATTGACACAAGTAACACTCGCAATCACTAGGCACGTGAACCTCACTACTCAAACACAAATCAAACCGCTCTCATATGCTGATAAGAAAGATCTGAGGTACACATTTAAGATAGTGGCAACCAGGCCATCATACCGAATGGGACTCCCACACCAAACAGTGTGAGGTCTAGTTGGGACTTCATACTGGGGTGATCCCCTGAATGTTGGTGGGTACAGCACCATCAACAAATTGCAAACAAAATGAAATGAACTAGCAAAGAAGCACATTGTCCAAACAAATCAATACAAGATATGACTTGGCATACCCAATTTAGGAGAAAACCTAACTAGAAGGTGAGGCCCTGACTATGGATTTCCCATTAATGTTGTGGTTTAAATTTTTTCTACATAATATTATGATTCCTCTATTATTTTTCAATATCCAACATCTAAATGATCTATTTCTATGGATTAATAACAATAGAAAAATATTGCAACCCCTTCCTTTCCTAGTGACCTAGTATTTAACACAGAGTTATAATTATTAAGGGTTTGAGTTAGGCTTTTTGCATGCCTCAACTATCAATTTTTGTTAGGTATTGGGCCATCTAAAATCCTCTTGAGAGTACACATATGAATAGCCTAACACATGTAAGTAATGGGGATAACATGGCATCAACTTTTTACCATAATGGTTGATAGATTAGTTAAACTTATGGGAATCATAACTTCCACATATGAACTTTTATTAGGTGTTTTTCACACAACTAAAAGTATTTTACTGTGTAGAATAGAATTGATGGGTTGTGAGTTATGCCCACAAAATTTGACCCAAAAAAATGGGTTGTTAGATGCTTCAAACTAGCTCTAAAACGTTCAAACCCCTAAATCACGAGTTATGACCTACTAGTAAAATGGTCCTTGGAGGTCAATTCCTTATGTTTTCAACCTATAAAGTAATATTATATATGAAAAACTATTTAATGACCAATTTAAAATAACATATCCTCACATAGGGATATTTTTGGTCCACAAAAGACTTTACTAAAAGAGATGACAAAATTTTTCCTATGTCGTTCCCCTAGAGTACCATTTGAACTTGTTTATAAGTTTCTCTTTCAACCCTACCTACTAGAGTTCATGTTACTTGTGTCTAGTAGTTCTATAATTTTTCTATAAAATTATATCTTCTTCCTACTTTCGCTAAGTTTTAATTTCTATATGCTTTATTTTGGTTAAGACCCTTTCACTAGCCTCCTAATCTAATATGGAAGGCTTATAGAGTTTTATATTTTCCACTTTTTCTATTGAGTAAATACATATATATTGGAGTATACGGAGTTTGAATGAATTATCTCTAATTTTCTCCAATACTTGACCCATACCCTTTCAAAGAAAAGGTTTGTTTATTCTTGTCATTTGGTGTTCTTTTTATAATGCATAAGAATGAATTTAACACTAAACCTATTAAATACCAAAAACATATATCCATGTTTCTTCATCACAATAAAAGAACTACCCCCAAAATCCATGGAGACTCTATCCTAATGTCTAGTGTGTACAATTAAGGATAGTATAAGCATTGCTTTCTATTACTAGACTTCTTGAAACAATAAAACATACATATTTTATTAAATAATTTGCATGTTCTTTAATTATAGGCCATTACATATACCTCTAAAAATTGGAAACTAAAACTTCAACATCAAAATATCTTGCAACCTTACATGTGCAAGTTGTTAGAAAATTATATATTACAGAGTAATGAAACACATAAAATATTGCGGAAACACAAATACGAAAACGTATAAAACAAGAGAGAGGAAAATATAGATGGTTCACCCAATTTAGGCTATGTCCACGGAGAAACAACCAGTCCCTCCTTTTATATCATCCAACAAAATGAATATATACAACCTATAGTATATCCGCCATAATTTCCTCTTCGCTCTCACACAATATCCTCTCTTTCTCTCTCACTCAGAATAATCATACACAACTGCAATAAAATTCCCTCATATAAACCAAAGGGGTGTCTTCTAGGGAAAAGGCAAAAAAAATAACTTAACTTGTACTGTTAGATCATCCGCCTAATGAACGGCCCAAATTGACTACGAAATTACAATATTTTACAAGGCAATTTTTCATCTATTTTTAGCTTTAGGGGCGCTACCCCTGAAACCCCCAACAAGGGGGGGGGTGCGGGGTTCATAAAAGTTGTCTTTGCCCCCCCTTGGAACCCCCTGACGAATATTAAAAGGGTTGTCTTTCTGCCTCATTAAGAACTGAAGCAAAAATGTCTGAACAAAAGTCTCTGAACAATTAGGAAGATAATCAAGCTCCACACCCAACAATATCCCACTTCGATAATTATTATAGAAAATCCACTACTACTTCACTTGATGGAAAATACTTCCTTTTTGGATTTGGTTTTTTCTCATCTTCATTATCATACCTGAAGACCAATTGAAACTTAGTAAGATCTTAGTATCTCCTCGATTACAACTTTTGTTAACATGTCTACAAGATTCTGGCTAGTGTGTATCTTTTCCATCTTCATCTTTCCATCTTCTAACACTGATTGTATGAAATGGTACTTGAGCTATATATGTTTAGCCTTCGAATGAAATGTTGGTTTCTTTGAAAGATGAATGGCATTCTAGTTATCATTTTATAACCTTCCCATCTCCTGGTTCTTTCCCAATTCATCCATAAACCTTTGTAACCAAATCATTTCTTTACTAGTCTCCATAGCAATAACATACTCTCCTTCTGTTGTTGAAAGTGAAACAATTTTTTGCATCTTTTAAACCCAACTGATGGTTGTTCCACCTATAGTAAACACATACCTTATGGTGCTCCTCTTGTTATCTCTATCACCTGCCATATCTGCATCAACATTTCCCTGTAGAGTAATGTTTGAACCACTAAAGTATATGCTTGATTTGTGGAACCTTTCAAATACTTGAGAATCCTGGATTGTTCATATACATGCTTACAACTCCTATTTCATATGCAATATCAAGCCTTATGTATACCATTTCATACATTAAGCTTCCAACTACTAATGCATATGGAAATTTACACATATAATCCATCTCTTCCTGAGTCTTAGCACACATCTCCTTACTTAGCTTTAAATGGATAGCCAAATGTGTACTAAATGGTTTTGCATTCTGCATATTAAATATTTCCAACACCTTTTCTATGTACTCACTATGAGACAATGTTAATTTATGATTTTCTTGTCCAAGTATTTGTTTTGAAGCACCCAAATCCTTCACTGCAAATGAATTTTCCAATTTTCCTTTGAGCACATTTATTTCCTGCATGTTAAACACTACAACAAGCATGTCATCTACATACAATATAAATATAATATAGATGCCATCATTTTGTTTCTTAAGATAAACATAGTGATCAAAATGACATCTAGTATAACCTTGTTTAGACATAAACCTGTCAAATTTTCGATACCATTGCCTTGGAGTCTGTTTTAGGCAATACAAGCTCTTCTTCAACCTACACACTAATTTCTCCTTCCCTTTGACCGCATACCCTTGTGGTTGTTTCATATATATTTCTTCCGCCAAATCCCCATGGAGAAAGGTTGTCTTTACATCTAACTACTCAAGTTGCAAATCTTCTACTACCACTAGACTCAAAATAGTTCTAATTGAAGTCATTTTAACAATCGGAGAAAAAATTTCATCAAATTCTATACCTTTCTTTTGTATAAACCCCTTCACGACAATTTATCCTTATACCTTTTTTTTCCTCCATATTCTTCCTTCAACCTGTAAACCTATTTATTTTGCAATGTTGTTTTACTTGCAGGAAACTTGAGTAAGTCCCATGTTCGGTCATGCATCAAGGAGTCTATGTCTTCTTCCATGGCTTGCTCCCACTTCCTGGTTTCTATCTGCATTGCTTCTTCATATCTTGCTGGTTTATAATAATCAATCACCATGATATAATGAACGTGAGTGTCGTTTAGGGAGTCTACTTATCCTAGTAAATCTTCCAACACCACTTTCAGGTGTTTGATTTGATTATTGTTGTTGTGGTTGCTAATAATTATGAGTTTTAGGCACCTTTACTTTTTCTGTGATCTCATCAAACAGTACATTTTTTTTTCCTTTTCCTATTTATTTTCTTGCATTTGATCCTTATACAAAACCTTTTCATTGAATATGACATCTCTTCTCCTAACTATTTTTTGGTTTTCATAATCATATAAGTGATAACCAAAATTATTAACACCATATCTAATAAAGGTATATTTCTTTGATTTCTCCTCAAGTTTTGTTCTATTTTCTTTATCAATGTGGACAAAGGCTTCACAACCAAAAGTATTTACAAATGAGTATTTTACATTTTTACATGTCCATGCTTCCTCTGGAGTGCCACCATTCAAGGAACTTGAAAGCTACCTATTTATTAGATAAACATTAGTATCTACAACATCTGCTCAAAATTGTAAGGGAAATCCTACATGTAATCCCATGCACCTTACACACTCCATGATTTTCCTATTCGTCCTTTTTGACACACCATTTTCCTGTGGTGTTCTTGGAGTTGTCTTCTCTCTACAAATCCCATGCTCTAAATGGTAGTTATCAAACTCTTGACTGCAATATTCACCTCCATTGTCTAATCTAAGAAACTTCAACTTTTTTCCTGTCTCATTCTCAACCAAATCTTTCCATTTCTCTAAAGTATCAAATACATCATATTTATTTCAAATACAATGAATCCATGTTTTTCTAGTTGCATCATTAATAAAAGTAACATAATAGTGAAAGCCACCGAGAGATGATACCTGAGCAGGTCGCCCATACATTTGTATGCACAAGCTCTAATTTTTCGCTCTCCTTTTCCTTCCCAACTCTGATAAATTTCACCCTATTTTGTTTTTTGTAAACACAATTCTCACATAAATCCAAAATAACATGCTTCAAACCTGGCAACAAATTTCTTGAGTGAATAATTTGCTTCCCTTTCTCACTCATGTCCTGTGGAGGTAAAAGCATTAAAATTTTAATAAAGACCATTAAATAAATTCAATGTACTAACCTTTTCTCATTTTTCTATTTACTAAGGCACCTTTAGTGACCTTCCAGGTTTTTTCTGTAAATGTAGTTAGATAGCCTTCACCACCTACTACCCTATTGAAATTATATTTTTATTCAGATCTAGAACATGCCTTACCTCCTTCAATAGACATTTGTTTCTATTTTTTTGCTTTATAAAAACATTACCCATTCCATCTATTTTATAGGGTTTATCATCACCCAAACGAACATGTCCAAAATATACTTGAACATAGTCATGAAAATGTTTCCTTTCAAGTGTAGCATGGAATGAAGTCCCTGAATCAACCACCCATGCATCAATAATATTTTCTAATAAAATAATCAACACATATTGCAACACATCACCTATCACATTCACTTCATGACTGTTCCCATGTTGTGCATCTCCTTATTTTTCTTTCTGAGATTTGTAATCTTCCTTCAGGTGTCCTTTCTTCCCATATTTCTAGCACACTACCCCTAATCTGGATTTGGATCTGCCTTTTCTTTACTTACTATGATTTCCTCGGCTCCTTCCTCTTTCCATTTTTCTTCCACTGGTCTTTGTAGTTGAAGCATTACCTGATGTATCACCAGATCTTTTCCATCGCATTTCCTCGCTAAGGATTGCACCAACAACAACATCAAACTTTAAAGTACTAGATCCATAGGCAGAGTTACTAATAGCCATAAGTAAGCCATTCCAACTTTCTGGAAATAAGCACAAAAATAACATAGTCCTAGCTTCGTCATCAAAATTTACCCCTACAAAACTTAAATGACTGGTAATCATGTTAAATTCATTTAAGTGACCAGTAATAGATCTGCCTTCTAACATCTTTATATTAAATCAATGCTTCATAGAAATACCTTATCTGAGGCTGAAGTTTTTTCATATATTTTTTCTGATTTTTTCATTAAAACTTATGTTGTTGTTTCCTTTGAAATGTTAAATGCCACCGATACTGCTAGATACAGGTGTATTGTTCCTAGTGGATTTCTATCTAGAATCTCCCATTCTCCATTCATCATACTCGTCAGCTTCTTTGATTTTCCGCTCAATGGTAGGTACAAATATTTGTGATACAGATAATATTCCATCTACATATTCTATAGTTGGTAGTTTTTGTCATTAAATTTATCAACCCTAAACTACCATCTTCTGCTATTTCTCCCACTCGAACCAAGAACCCTTCTCTCCTACAATTTTTTCATCCAAATAGACCTTCAACTCTGATACAATTATTAGAAAATTATATATTATAGAGCAATGGAACACATAAAATATTGGGGAAACACAAATATAAAAATTCATAAAACAAGAGAGACATAGATATATGTAGTTCACCCAATTTGGGCTATGTCTATGGAGAAACAACCAATCCTTCCTTTTATATTATCCAGCAAAATGAATAGGTGCAACCTACAACAGATCTACTATAATTTCCTCTTCGCTCTCACACAATCTCTCTCTCTCTCTCTCTCTCTCTCTCTCTCTCTCTCTCTCTCTCTCTCTCTCTATCGTACATAACTACAATACAATTCCCTCATATAAACCAAGGGGGTGTCTTCTAGGGAAAAAAATCTTAAATTATCATAACTTCTACTGTCAGATCACCTACCTAATTAATGACCTAGATTGACTATGAAATTACAATATTTTACAAGGCAAATTTTCATCTATTTTTAGCTTCAAGGATATTGCCCCTGAACCCCCTCTAGGAGTGGGGGAGGGCTCATAAAATTCATCGTTACCCCCCCCTTGGACTCCCTTGATGGAAATTTCACGGGTGGTGTTTCCGCCCATTTAGGAATAGGGATCCAACGTGACTGAAACAAACCTCTAAACAATTAGGAAGATAATCAGACTCCATACCCAACATGAGTGTCTTTCATAAGCTACACATTTTCATATTTAGGAACAGAAAGCTTGTATATCTTCTAGAGAAATCCATTGTATAGATGTTAATTAGCCTTATTTTCACCTTATTCTATGTCTATTTGGCCTTATCACAATTTAAACACCTCTCTATCATGTTTATCTTCGATGTATGCCTATTTGTATGCATCATTAGAAAAGGGATCTATGTGCATAATATTTTTGAAAGTTGTAATGTTGAATTTAGATCGCCTTAAAATAATGTTTTTGAACCTCTTATTCATGTCCTTATTATATTTGATGACTAGAGAAAACTATTGCAGAATTCCCATCCACTTGTAGTGTTTGGTTTGCCAAATTTTACTTTGGGCATAAAAATATTGTTGTAATTGGTGATTATTGATGATGACATTTTCTTTGCACATTATATAGTTCGTTCACATCTCAATATATTTAAATAGAGTCAATATTTATTTATCATGTGCGTTGAGTAGTTCATGACTCCACCATGAATGACTTTCCAATAATAGCATACAATCTTACCCCCTTATATCCAAGTTTCTCACATAACATATCTATTTGCATCTACTTTTACTTCAAAATGATTTTGAAAATTAGGTAATGTAATAGATAATGCTTGACGAATATTCCATTTATTCTCATTAAAACATTTCTATTGACTCCTGAAATGATTACTCTTAGCACTAGCTATTAAGGCATGAATTGGTGTAGTTACACCTAAAATGATGCTACAAACTTCTATAAATACCATAAAATCCCAATGATTTTCCTAACTTCAATGAAAATAATAGGATTTGGATACTTAATGATGGATTCCATTATTTTAAAGTCTATCTTAAGTTCCCTTCCACTCATTATATACCCAATACACCAATGCTTGATGAGAAAGCTCACATTTATTAACGTTAACCAGTGGTTTTTGATATTTTAGGTTCTCTAACACTTGGATGAGATGAGAAATATACTCTTCCTAGCTGGAAATATATACCAATATATCATATAATTACACTGTCATAAATGGAACTAGAAAGCAATGCAATATATCACTAATCAAATGCATAAATGTAGTTACACATTATATAGACCAAAAGATGTGTCTATCCATTTGAATCAAACTTTCCTTGTATTGTAGGTAGTATTCTAGGTTTCATTTTATTTAAACCATGCTCAATCGTATCTATATTTTAGATATAAATTGGTGAATTATTTTGTATGCCACAATTGATAAAACAAATCCTGAGCTTCAGAAAGAGCATTAATACTTAACAGTGATGTGGGCCAAAGCTCTACAATTGATACATATTCGCTAAGTCACATCCTTCATGGATATTATGATGATAGGTGGCCCACAAGGTGGGGTGTGTGGTTGAATTACTCCCTACTCCAACAGTTTCTACAACTATTTCTTCACTTCATCTTCTTCTAGGATGAACTATTTGTACAAGCCAATTCTGGCGAATGAGAGTTAGGAAACAAATATATGTCAAACTCCACTTCCCTCTTAGATGGTAAAATTTTGGGCTCTTAAAAAACATATATGTATCCTACAAAAACTTCTCCAATTGTTTTTTCTATTCTATATTGCATCCCTCTAAATATTACTTTCACCAATTCATCCACTAGTTGATTCTCTCTTAAGGAAAGTAATACAAAATTCATACTAGAACTAATACATTTATTTTCTTTATTATCCTTGATCAAAGATATTTTGGATTTACCATTGTGTGCATTGATTATGAAATACGTCCCATCCTTGATTAGATGGTACTCATTCTCTCTCTTTATGTTGATTGTATCCTCATATACATGTATGCTTCTAAAACACTACATTATGCACAAGTAGTATTACATATTTCTCCACTTCGTCAATATTATTATTTTTCACTATTATTAAATTTGATATTACATTACTTAATGAATTTTTGTTATAACTCAAGAAAGCACACCCTAGGGTCAAGAAGAAAGTTGCATCATTTGCCAAGCCAAAGGATCAGTTTGTGACTGGTGAAACATAAAATTTCAAGTGTTTTGAGGCTTCAACACTCCTTCCCATTTATATGAGCCAAAATAGAGGGCTCAACAATGCTCCCTCCTAGTGTTTGTGACCAAACCAAAAGGCCACCAATTCCCTCTCTACATTAGAGCTCCAAAAGAACGTGGGAATTCGACAGGATAATATTAGATTCAGCTCAAATTTACAACTTTGATTAAAATAATAATTGTTTATTAAAATAATGATCAATTTGGTCTAGTTTAATAATCACATTGATATAACCAAGAAAGTGTCTAGGTGCAATGAAGGTCAATCATGATCAAGATATATATAAAAAAAAGTTATTCACTAGTTACGGGGAGATGAAAATAAACTATGTTAGAATTCTTGTGAAATCCTTCTGTGATAAACTGACATTAACAAGTGCACATATGATTGAGTGTTAAAGTTAGGAAGGTGATCTAGGTAAGGACCAGATAAGTCTCAACGATGTACTTCTTCACATGATTAATGCAAAGTAGAAGATATTTCTCCCCACTATATTCATGTTTCCTTATATGTACATGAAGATGTTGGTTTGCATGTGCTAATATTTGTGGTTTCAAGATAGAGGATATTTTTGTTGTTTATTTTGTGTAGGTTTCTAGAGAATATCTAGAGTAAATATATTAGGAAGAGATCTTAGTGAAGCCAAAATCACCAATAGAGTTACGAACTATAGTGATTTCTAGGTAATTCTCTTCCATTTCTACTAGTTTCTTTTCTATGCTTGGTGATTATTTCTTTTCTTGCGTTTATCATTTACACACAGACACACACCATTTGCTTAAATATTTATTTCTCTAGGCAAATATTTCTGAGATTAAGGTAACATACTACTATACATGAAATTCTTTCTTAAATAGATCTGACAACCATAATGGGTAGTCCCACTAAGTCCATTTTTTTAAAATCCTATTGTACTTTGTTTTTCTCGGGGATTTTTGGTTTCCTTAGTGTTTTACAGTGGCCAATAGTCATCTAATAAGTTTTTTTTTTTAAACCGAGGTCCTGAAACCTCCTAGATATAGGGTTTTTCCCTTTGTTTTGCACTTTTAGTTTAGACCAAGGCATTGATATCCTTCTCCTTTAGTTTGCAAAAATACTAGGGAGCATTGATAGCTTCTATGTTTTGGTTGAATGCACTGTTACAGAGTGTTGAAGGTAGTTTCCATTGAAATTTTAGGGGATCAGCTCAAATATGGCAAGTGATCTTTATATCACTATAAGCCATGCTAGATGATGTTTTAGATTTGAAGTTTTTAACTGTGATCATTAATTTTTTTATTGGGTTTACATGAAAACTTGTGAGATTAGTTACTTGATTAGGCTTTGATCCTTTTACTTGGGTTTTTATTCCTTTAAATAACATTGGTGTTTAGATACCTTTATGGTATCATTGTAGTGACAAACCTACATTGATTGTCTTCCTGTAGCTTGATTTGATTGAAAACTCAATTTTCAAATCTTAGTGCATTATTAAGGTATATTTAGGATTTTTGTTTTTGGAAAGCTCTATTTTGGTTTTATTTTGACTCTTTTACTTCTATTTTTGTAGTTGATTTTCTATTTTGTTTACTAAGATCATAGTGTTAAATGAGAGAGAAGTGATAGATATATGCATGGCTTCATTCTGAAAAGAAAAATATCTCTTCCTTACCTTAGGTAGGATTCATTGAAACTGAATATTTTGCATCAAAAATGAATATATTGCACTTGCATATTTTTGGATGGTTTCTTTGAATCACTTGAGTCATAACATCATTTAATTTTCATCCATCACCCTTGAATTAATGAAAAACCATTAAAATTATTGAATTTAATAAAATTACCTCAAAATTTCTCTATTTCCTTAGTAGACAACAAACATTAGATATACTAGGGTCTTAGGATAGGGGAGTGAGATTAACTTCCCCGTGACTATAAAATAAACATTACATCTTGAGATAGGGTGTGTAAATCCACTTTCAGTGTCATGGTCTGGGAAGCCCTTCTAACATAAGGGTTAAACACTAGGCTACATTGGGACCTTCAGAGTGAGCTCCCATCTCTGTTTGGAACTAGTGGAAGTTATATTCAAGAAATACATCGTACTTGTGGGTGTCTCTTTCAGGAGGGTTTAGGCTCGATACCATACCATAGCATGTAGTTTTAGCTGATGTTTATCCCCTCAGGATGTGTTATTGTTGGTGGTGACCTTAGTGGCCTCTCTTAGGATATTATTGACGATGTTGGATACCACTAACATACAGGGGGTTGCCCCAATGTGAATTCCCAAATAGACCTCACAATGTTTGGAGTAAGAGCCCCATATGGAGTATCGACTCGACCACCATAACCGTAAGGTTTTCCTTGGTTTCAATAAATAACATAAGATATTATATACATAACCCTTGAACAAGCAAGTAAGTTGAAAATGTGAAAAACTGATTGTAATGTGTAAAGGGAGACTTTCACAAGGGGGGATATAAAGATGAACCTCTAGAAGGAAGTAAGAGTACTAACGTAAGAAAGAGACATGAGAAAAGAAAGGTTTGTTAGTTATCTAGCAAAATAATTCACTTAGACATAACAATCATTAAACCACATACAACACACCTTCAGCGAGATAAGTATTGAGGCCACGAAAATAGCTCAATTTCTTTAGTACATGTGAACAAAACATATATAGCAAACATACAAAGAATATTCCTAAGGAATTCACAATACATGCATGAAAGTGTGTTGGCTCATTTTGATTCACTTATAAGGTAAAAGATCCAAGTACACAGTTACAATGATGAGACACTAGTTCCAATATTAGAACATTAAGTCACTTCTTGCTTCTCCAAAGAATAATTTTCTCTCCTATGCCTGGTAGAGAAGCCAAGACTAGATCTCCAAAACTTAAGCCTCCAAAATCCCTTTGCTTGTGTTATGAGGTTACTTTTATAACAAGAGGAATGACCTTTCATATCCGCATGAATCTTGGATTATCCTAATGATTCTTGAACTTCTAGTGTGTCCTTTGGACTTCTAAATGAATCTTGAACTTCTAAATGACTTTTGGACTTCTATACAATCTTGTCCATATATGACTGTGAATTTTCACATTCCACATATGACTCTTGGACTTCCACACATTACATTTTGTCCTTTTCCTTGAATATACACCATTACATGACACATGAACACATATTGACAATTATGGCGACACTTGTACAAGTACAACTTGACAATGATGACATGGACTTCATGATGAGGTGGCAATGCCAAGTTTTCATCCTTACTACTTCATCTTGCATTCTTGATGATAAATATTATATATTATTCATCTTCATGGAAGATTTTCTTTGTTTCTTATATTCACCATCCAAAGGGTATTTTATCACTATTGGAATCCTCTGAGTCATCATGCAATGCCTTCTTTCTATCTTGGTCATTGATCTATTTCATGTCTTCATGATTTCTCTTCTTTGCACTTCCTCTCTATAAGTGTTCTTTGTTCATCTTCTTTACTATCTTCCTTGAGAATCATCTTGTCATGCTAGGATAGTACTCCTGCTAATGAAGATCATTCATGGAAATGAAAAATCAGTCTTAAAACATCTATTCTATAACTACCTAACTCGTCGAATGATTACCTCATGATAGGCCTGTGAGAGGGTTAAAAGAAGAAGACTTGATTAGGAGGGCATAATCAAACTCATCAATTCTCACAAGATTCCTTCAAGATGTTCTTGTGTGCTCAAGAAAGAGAGACAACATCAAGGGTGCAAGGGTGCACTCTGAAGAGATAAAGCAGTGAGGATTCAAACCTTCATGCCTTCAAGGTGTGTCATGCACTCAAAGAGAATAAGAAAGTGCAAGGGAACACTTTGAAGATATGAAGGAGTGAGGCTTTAGGCCTTAGGGCCTTCAAAGTACGATCATGAGGAAAAGGAGGGTTTAAGGGTGCATTTTGAAGATTTAAAGGAGAAATTCTCAAGCCTTTAGGATGCACTCATGCACTCAAAGAGGGTGCAATTCTTCATGCTGAAGGAGTGCCCTCAAGCTTCAGGATTTGTGACTACACCATGTGCTCAAAGGGAAAGATGAATATTCATGTTTTGTGATTTCTCCATTCATCCTAAGGCTTCATGCTTCATGATTGCACCGTGTGCTCAAGGAGGGCATAATTCTTAGAGTCCAAGGAGTTCATTCATGGTACCAAAGTGTTCTTGTGGTTCTGAAGTGCGCTTAGGATCTCAGTGTAATTTTCAAGGAAAGAAGGTTCTTGTTTGTTTAGAGTGAACTTTTTCACTAAGTGGTTAAAGTGTGCTTCATTGTTTCGAAGTGCACTCAAGCTTGGAAGGGTGTGGTACTCTCTAATAATGGTTACTTGTTCATCTGGAATGTGTTTTTCACTAAGGGAGGCAACACAAGGCTAAGTGACTTATCCTTAGGAAGTAGTAATGCAATGTGAGAGGGAGGAGACCTTATAAAATACTTAGTGCAAAAGTATGGGAGGAAATATATGTCAATGAGGCTCATGAATAAGTTGCACTTAACATCTAGTAAGAGGATTAATGCCTTTATAACTTGCATTGGGATGAAGGACCAAGACAAGCTCTCACAATGGCTAAGTGTGGGACAAAGAGAATAGGAGAAAGAAATGCATCCTAACATGACTCAAGCATAGGTCACAAAAATAAATTCCATCAATACAAGCCAATGGAATTCACACGACTCATGAAAAATGGTCACACCCTAAAACAATAGCAAAGAAACACATAATTCTAAGTGCAACAGTTGAAACAACACATTACAACAATAAGAACGCAATTTATGACGACTGTGGGCACTATGACAAAAAGGTGCACTAAGTTATAGGATTTTGTCTAGAACATGTTCCAATGATATGTAAGATTGTCTAATGTAGAAAAGTGTGCTAGAGCTAACTTTTAGTGATGTGCCAAGGTGTGACACATGCCAGAGTGAAAACACAAAAGCAACACCTATGACATAAGGAACAAAATAACATGACACTTGCAAAATGTGGATGACCTTAAAAGTGACACATGCCAGCGAGAAGATAACATGAAAAGGACACTTGTTAATGTAAAATCAGGTCAAAATGACAACCGCAAATGTGAAAGTGACACTTCTGAAAGTGGAAATGTGCAAAAGAAGACAGTTAAGAAACTCAGCAAAATAGAAGTACAAAGGAAACAAGGTGGGGGGGACTATCAGTAAAGGTACACAGTGACTGTCAACATGAGTTGAACATTGGACATGCACCATCTTGATGGATGGTGCTATGCATGTCCAAGCTTTCATAAAGGAAGTGTTGTCATGAACACAACGAAGACTAAGCATGTGTGTGCAAGTGAATTGATAGTTCGAAACAAGGAAGTAGACTTAGAACACTTTTCAAAACATAAAATAGCCACAAAGTAATAAGAAGATGATAGATCATAAGATGATTAGTAGGATCCAAAATTCAAGTGTGAGAAAAATTTTGGAGGGTGTTGATCGTAGTGGCAATAGATATTATCATGGGTGACAACGAGGGGGTCTATCCTTGTTTTACCCAAAGTGGATTTCAAGTAGACTCATTCAGTCCTTTTGGGGGGTTCTCCATGACTCATAATAGAAATTGTGCTTGGGTTGGATCGTTAAGCAAGTACAGGTTATAATTGTCCCAACCATTTCCTCACCATTGACCCATGCATTGATTAAGCGGGCTCCGTTGGTGGGAGGATCCCTTTCCCACTCTTGTTTGCTTGGTTTGTAGCTCTAAAATATTTTTATTGTGTGCTATTTGTTATTTGTATCTAGTGGTCTTAGGATTTATATGTGTTCACACTTTTGTCTCCTTTGGCCACCATCATGGAAGATTTTTTTCTTTGTCGTTCTCATAGTATTGCGACCCTTTCCCCCTGTGGGGTGACTCCACCTATCCATGGACATAAACTTAATTCCAACATAGGTGCACCTATGTTTCGAGCTATTTTTGGTGTCACTCAGAAGCCTAAACCTTTTGTTCATCTAATAGTTGACCATAATTTTCCACATCATCACCAAACCTCTGAACCCATCTCATTAGATGGGGGTTTTGACTTAATTATATCTTTGCATATTTCCTTACCCAAGTCTTCAATGGATAACATTGATCATTCTATGTTATACCTCATTGTGTTTATACCTTTAGTGACTTATTGTCTTCTAGAGGTCATATCTACATCCATTCCTTTGATCATAGATCCATTCCACACCATGTCCTTTCATGACTCTTTCTCCTTATTATGCCATAATCTTACTATATTTTTTCCATTTGGCACATCGAATATGGGTGCTTCCACATTAGCGACCTTTACATCCCTATTCCCCAAGAGTGGAGGATCTAGTTCCATTGTGTCTAGTATCTCTATATCCAATGTTGGACAGTCTAAATTTTCTTCCACATTTAGATTCACAGGCCCCATAATGGGTTGAGGTGTCTTAATAGGAAGTACAATCATAACCAATAATATATTTCCATATGGTTGAAATCCTTTTTGTCTAGCCATGTCATCCTCTAGAAGCGTTGAGGGAATTTTCATTTCTAGAGGGTCAACTAATCCTTTTGGAGTAAATTACTTAGAGGATCTATGTTCCAAAATCATATATCTAATCCTTGGGGAAAAAACTTTTTACATGTATAATCCATGGGGTCCTAATCCTGTCAATAACACCTTTGGATCCCCCTATGGCCCAAGACTTCAACAACAACTTGGAAATAATTTTTCTAGTAGGTCCACTTACCCTGGGGGCATTAACCAATCTCAAGTTTACACATGCACTAGAGCTAACAAGTCTTTCTATCACATTCCCATGAATAGCCCCAATACAGGAAATAATGTTATGGGAAGGGGGTCTCTTCTACTTGGGTCTTAAGGGGCTTCTAATCCTACCCAAGCTTCATTCATATCTCCTTTCTTAGAAACTTTTGCTTTGCCTAAACTTTCTAAGTAACTAATGAATGACTCCATACGATACAATCCCACATGGCCACCTATTCCACATTGGTTGCTGACAGACATTCCAATATTTGATGGTAAACCTAGAGAAGACCATGCAAACCATATCACCACTTATCATATATGGTGTTCATCCAACTCTTTTATGGATGATAGCATTAGGCTACAACTTTTTCAATGGAATCTCACTAATGGTGCTAGTAAGTGGTATATTGATCTTAAATCCATCGTTTATGATACTTTCCTATATTTGGCATAGATATTTGTTAATCATTACCAATTTCATGTTAGATATGAGGCTAGTATGAATATCCTCACTATCTTCCAGCAAGGTTACTCCACACACATTTCTGATCATATTAATGAGTGGAGTAGAATATTAGATTTACTTTGTACCAAACTTCCTGATGAAGTGCCTCATGATTAGTTTATTAAATATTTACTACATGACATCACTGAATATGTGGAAAAAGGTGGATCCCAAATCAAAGAGCAAGTGAACTGGCGTTCCCACCAACTCAAATTATTTTATTCTTAGTTGAGCACCTTGTATCGATGCATTAAAAATGCTCCTTTTCCATCAACAACTTCCTCAACTTAGAAACCCAGAACCCATGTTGATGGAGTTGTGGGACTTGTATTGTCTAAAAACATAGGACAACTAGCCTCTTAGATGGGTCAATTGAACATCTATTCTAGTTCCCTAGTCAGTTATTCTACTACCCAAACTCCACATGCCCCTATTCCCACCTTCGAGATGAATTATGTTCAGACCATATTGAATAAAACTCCTCAGCAACCAGGAGGGAAAAAAAAAAGTCTAGGTCTTCATTTGAGGAACAAAGAGCATCAAAAAATCAAGATAACACTGAGAGTGGCGCAAGAGAGAAGAATAAGAAGAATCATTGTCACTGCAATATTTGTGGGGATGGTCATCTTACTCATGAGTTCTCTCATATGGATGACATTTATCGATATTTATCGGAACACCCTACTCCTCCACCAACTTTCATGATGAAAACATTTTTTTCCCAACAAAAAGCATGGTCACAAATCCTCCACCACCTTAGCAAGGTGGGAGTCAGGGAAACTCTTCTAATACCTCACCTTCAACACAATATATATTTATGGTAAAGTTAGGAATCCATTTACAAACAAGAGCTAAAAATTATCAAAATTTTGAGAGTGGTACTTCTACCTCAGATCTTGTGAAACAACCTACACCAGATGATAACTTAATTCAAATAAAACATCACTGGAGATCATGTCAAGCCTACCTAAGGGTTCCCTTTGAAATACCATGCACAATACCAATATGAAGACCACTCACAATCATAATATTGTTGAGGATATGGCCCAAGCTCCTACTACCATTGCTGCATTAGAAGTATTGCAAAGTTTCCTGACACAATGCAAGGAACTATTTTATTCTATTGGTGGGGTGGACCCCTCAGACTCAAACATTATGAGCTTAGATCCATCTCTTTGGAAACCTCGTCTTCCACATCATATGGCCTTCCAAATAATGGTACATGTATTTGGACAATGAGTTCGTAGGACAAGTTTGGATGAGGGGGCATCGATTTGTATCATGTCATTAAAGTGTTGGAAAGCTCTTAGTTCTACCACTTTATCTGCAACTAGATTAGTGCTGAAGGCCTTTGATGGGTATGCCTTGTAGCCTCAGTGGGTGTTCTTGACTTGGTTTATTGAGTTAGGAGGATAAAATTCTCTGTTGAGGTCAAGGTCATTGATGCATTGTTAGATTATAACCTCCTCCTTGGGAGAAATTGGTTCTACGCTATGACTGTTGTTGTTTGATTAGTCTTTCATGTCATGATGTCCCCTCATGAGGGTAGAATAGTCACTTTCAACCAACTAGACTTTTGCAAGCCTCATCATCAATTTCATGATAAGCAGTCACTCCCCTTTGTAGGTGATCCCACCACTCTTACAGAGGGTATTCAAGTGGGAATGTTCAAAGACTCTTGATTAATGGGTACCTTTCCCCTTACTCCACTAGACACATGTCCATTTGCTTCTATGATTGACATGATCTCTTCTATCATTAGTGAATCTTGTGGGGGCATAATGCCACCTTTTGTGGAGGTAATAACCTCTTCAATGATCCCACTAGCACATAATGACACTGGTCAGAAACTCCATCCTAATATGGAATATGATCAGGATTCCCCACCCACATGGGTCATCACTCCATCACTTTCACATGACTCCATTGATATTGAGTTAACTTCATCTTAGGCCATTTTGTAGGTCATCGATTCACTAGATAAGATTTGGGAGACTATGCATCATGATGCCTCTACTCTCCCGCATATCAAATCGATGGACATTTCACTCAAAATCTTGAACTAATCTAGGGGGGATTTCTTTAGTCATCTAAAAAAATGCCACCCTCGGACTAAGTCATGTCAAGGATTTCTAGCATTGAACTTTCCGCCAGATCATCCATTCTTAACTCCCCCATTCCTGAATGTATTATACCCACTTTATGTCTTGATCATTGATTTCAAGGAGTTGTCTTAGCTTATGAGATCATTCACCTCTTATGTCCTTAGGTCATTCCAAATAATTCTATGCTTCTAGGCCACACTTGGAAAGAAACCTTTAGGACCTTGGAACTTTCACTAGATGTGGAATAGCCCCATGATGGTGTGCCATATGTTGCCAACAATTGCACATAAGTGCATACATTGGAATCCTTGGCCTAGGCCGAGTAGTGGGACTACATTTCATAACCTATTCAACTACTTTATGCTTTTTACATATGTATATATTTCAAAATAAAAAACATTTTTATCTTTTTTCACTATTACTTTGAGCTATACAATTGAAATTAGCATATAGGACTAGGATTCATTGATCATGTCACTATATTAATGGCCTTTTATGCCACTATTTTAGCTTTCCTTAGGGCCCACCTCACCAGGTTGCAACATTAACCAATCATTTTTACACATCGTAAATTGTATGATAGAGCCTACCCTCCATGGGCACTCTAGAATAACACCTGATTTTTGCATTGGTGTTGACTGAAATTGTTCTTAGTTTCTAGTTTCCTCTTTAGTAGCTACCATGACATCGAATTGGAGCCTCATGCCTCTCCTTTTCTATTATTTCTGGCCATCATCCTATCAAGGGTCCCCATGCATTTTAGCATGTTTCTCTATGGTCTCCTATGCCCATGGTCATAAATGTCCTATTTAATATTTTCACACCAATGCTTTCCTTCATTCCACTCACTAGTTTTGCAACAATGATCGACCTATTTCCTTTTCATTAACATTTCCTCCATATTGTAACCTTCCATTACTTTCAAATATACTAATGTGATGAGTGAATTTCCATTGCCAAACACTTTTCCACTACTCTCTTCTCTACTTAGGTCAGTTCCATCATTACCCCTCATAACATGATGCATATTGTTATACCACTCTTCTCTCTAGCACAAGCTTCCTTTTGGCATTCTTTTCATGCGCGTTAAACAATGAAAATCCCAAGATCATTTTTCTCTATTTTCATGCTCGTTAAATATATAAAAAAATACCGTTTGTTTTGGTCTTTTTTGATGACTCACTAAACCCATGAAAATCTTGAGCTTCTTTTGCTCCCACATTTTCATTCTCATAAAACCTAAATGAAAATGTCAAGTTATTTCTTCCTTTTCCTACTCATTAGTTAATTTGAACTCGACAAGTGATCTCTTGCCCATTCTCAATCTTGGTTATCCATGAGAAGGTCGTGAGTGTACTTTTATCTCTTTTCTGGCCTCTGTATAAAAATTCACAAAAAAAGGAAATGTAACAAACCATAGATGATTTGGCAAGTAAATAAAATATGAAAAAGGTCATGGGACATGTATTCCAAGCTGGATGGTGAGAAAAAACATTATATTGGGAGTCACTTGTGGTTTAATTAATGGCTATGGAAATTGGAAAAGGAAACGAGGCATTAAAGGGCATTTAATTAAGGAAATAAACAAAAATATGAGAAAAGGAAGGTGAAGAGACACAAATTTTCATGCAAGGGAAATTCGAGGAAAAATGAAGGGAAATGAAGAAAAAGGAGACAATAATAATCAAAGAATCAGTTTCTAACTTTTGAACAATTTGGAGTTTAGATCTTGTTCATTCTCTCATACTCTTCCACACATAGCGTTGAAGTTTCTAAGTTTACTTAGTTAGAAACCCTTCATGCACTTTTTCTGATTTATTCCTACCTACTTGTTATTTTTTCTTAACAAGTTATTTACAAAGTAAATACTGAAAATAAACACTAGTGCATGCTCAACATATTACAGATTAACAACTAAAAGAAACAAGAACAAACATACCACATGACACCATTATTTTTGGACTAATGTCCTTGGACAAACCCAATGTGGGAAAATCGGTGCAGCTATCTAAGGGTTTTCTTATTAAGCAATATCAGAGTACAATTTGGGTGCTGAAACTAGCCTACCCAACAGAGAATTTCCTTAGCAGTAATACCTCTAGGTTTTTCAAAAATCTATTGGCTAAAACCCTAGATAATCCTTCCAGTAGCTACTCAACACTAATCTATCTCAGAAACCCCACCGTCTGCCCAATCTGGACTTTATCAACCTCTCCTAGCCTAATGTTGGCACTATGTCAGCCTATCTTGGGCTGTGTTAGCCCCAGGAGGCCCTGTGTTATCTCTCTGAACCTCTACATCAGCTACGCTAGTCCCTCTGGTGCTTTGCGCAAGACTTAGCTGCCTCTACGTGGCCTTGCGTGAGCACTGATTGCTCCTGCATCTCTCTCTCTGGCTGGTCTGTTGCTATCTCGACACTATCTCTGCCTCTCTATCTCTCTGTAATCAACCCTCAGCTGCTCTCCCGATCATTGATTCTATCTCTCTTAGCAAACACCACTCTAGAGAATATAATGACTTATGACTCTAGCGTTTTCTCCAAGTGACCCTCAAGCCTCCTCTTATACTTTTCCTATTGACATCTCAACAGCTAAGATTAGATCTGGCTTGATCCATGTCTTTTGTACCACTCTGACACAGATTCATATTAATACACATTAATATTTTATTATCCCTAAGTTTAGACTTAGGGACTCCATTAAAAATATTAATTATTTTAATATCTCCTTATCTCTTTAGAATTTGCCCAAACCCTTTTTCAGTATTGGAGATCTCATGTACCCCAACCTCTCCACCAAATTTTGTGGCTAGAGCACATCCTATGCTACCCCAAATCAACACTCCCTCTTAGCAAGGACTATGCTCTAGCAATACTCCTCACTCAGTATTACTCTGATCATCTGGCATCGGTACCTATGCTCATGCTAGGCCTTCCCGCCCAACATCCTTTGCACTACTGCATCATGTACTGCTACCCATTGTTCTACCACTACTACATCTGTACGACAGCTCCCTCTGCATCTGTGCTGCTGCTGGTCCTTCCTCCCAACACTGCATCTACACTGCACCTCCTCTCATCATGTTGCATCGTGTTGCCCACGGCTCCACTGCAACTCAGTTACTAAGAAGTGAGTAAGTCGTCTCCCAAATGACCTCCCTGTTGGGCTAGAAACACCCATTGATGCTGAAGCTCCCTCTACTGTTGACAAGTGCTCCCTCTCTCTGACCTCTGCGCTGTTGCAACAACTCCCTGCATCTCGCACCGTTGCAGACCTCTCTGTGCTTACCTATACTGGTGCAACACTCTTGTGCCTCTCACACTGCTACAACCTACTGGCTCTATGTTTTCTCGGGACTCCTACACGGTAGCTCTCTCTGCCGCTCCATCCACATCCATCTCTACCCACCTAGCCAGTCCTGCTACTCCTCGTCAAGGCTCTTGTAGGAAGGTCTAATCCAAGAGGCTGGGTACCTTGATGATCTTGCCCCTCATCACTTATAGTCCATCTGACTATAGCTTGATGTCTCCCCACTTCTGCTCAAGTGTCATGTGTGCACTCATGGTACAAACATCGTCTACCAAAACTTCTTTCTCTGCTCATGCTTGCACTGCCTTAGTCTCGCAAGACTCTCCCTTACTCTTCTTCCTTGGACATTGGGTCACATCATGACCCAGCTCCCCACAGTGGAAGCACTTGATCTTGGAGAGATCTTTCTTCTCTTGCTTTTCCTTCTTTCCCTCAGATGCTAGGGCCACATCCTCCTCCTCCTGGTTGACCTTGATCCCTTTGCTGCGGCTACCTGTCTTCAACTGTCATCTGATATCTTCCTAGTGAAGAGCTACCCACATCTCATCCCAAGGTGGGAGAGTCCCTCTCCCCAGGATACTCTGGAAAAATACTTCCCAATCCTCTGAGATAGTATTCAGGGTTGTCCTCACCATAATCTCCTGATCCGATGTTCCTCCTATAGCATTCAACTGGTCTCAGATCTCATTCAGTCCTCTACGGAAGGTTTCAATGGATTGACCCTTCTTCATCTGATATTGTTAGTGTTAGTCAGTTCAGCCTGTCACTAGTGATCAAATATGCTCTTACAAGGTGTTGTTAGGGTGCCAGGTCAATTTTTTGTCATTTCAGTGAGTCTTCAAATAAACATTTAGTCACTGGTTGTTGTGTCTAGGTCACTACTGCTCCCTTCACTTACTCATGTTCTTCATCACTCATCATGGTCATTGACTTCTTCGAGGTATCATATCTTCATTTAAGTGTCTTGGGTCATGAAATGGTTAAATTCCTCATTTTAGGTCATGGTCTAGGTTTTCACTCCATGTGTCATCACGATACCATATGTTGTCAAAAATATGTCCAGCACGTGATTAAGTGGGTAAAGGGAGTTAGCATCTTAGGGAAGGCAAAATAAAGGTAAAGTTAAATTTTTATTTCAAATAAGACAATGCTGCAGTACACTACCTCACCTCATCATTTCTCATAGGGACGTGTTTGCTTCAAAACATGTTTTTGACAAAATTGAGAATAATTTTATGAACGTGAAAGATGTTTTTGTCCATTATACTCCAAGGAACAAAAACCTCCTTCATTTTATGCACAAGTGTTATGATTTGAAAGCGATTCCCAAAATACACTTGGTAAGGGAGAGTTGTTGCACTTCTGGACAACTTGACTTCAAGACAGTTTGTCAGGGGTTTGGAGCAGGTGTTGGTAGTTCTTAAGGACTTTATTATGTAGCAGAGATCCTAAGATTTCCAATGGCGCCTTCAGATCATCATTTGGATTATTGAAAGGTATCCAAAAGTTCTTTGCAAGCTAGAGCTTCTCTTTTGTTAGAGAAACCCTGAAAAATCAAATTTTATCCCTCAGGGAGTGCCCAAATTACATCCTTGATGTTTCCATCTTATAGTAGACTTCAAGAGCTTTGCAACTAGCTATCAAGCTCTCCATTTGGAGTAGTTTAAGGCCTCCAAAAGTGGTTTTGAAGACCGACACTACACTCAAGAACAAAGCGCTTCGCTCAGGAGGTCGGCGCTGCACGTAGAAGCACTGCGCTGCGCTTGTGCTAGAGGAGCCCAAAACGCATCTAAGCTCACCTAAATTTTGATTTTGAAGCTTTAAAACCTAGTTATTACTATTCTAAGCTTGCTCACAAGTAACTATAAGTCTTTTTCTCACCTTTTTCCTTTGGCAAGATGAATGAAAATGCAAGTTCTCTTCTTCGAGGGTTTCGGTGAAATTTCCATGCTGCAAGCACTAGTGTAATTGATAGTTTGGTTAGTTTTGATATTGGAAACATGAAAATATTCCACCTCACACCTTTGTACATTTTTAAAATTCCTTTTTATTCACTAAATAACTTATCAATCATTAGATTTCCTCACCATTATCTAAACCCTAGCTCATACCTAGCATTTTGAGTAGATTTCCTAGCAACTTTGTTTTTCAATTTCTCCTAATCATTTATTTCCCTCTTTTCACTCCATTTAAGCTTCTTAAGTTTTCTACCACTCGCATCCATCTCCCAAAATTCCCCTATCATCATCTACCTTCCCTAACTCCCTCATTTCATCATTTGCTTTCTTGAGCAAGAAAATAGTCAGCTTAAGACTAAACAGCTAATCATGGAAAAAGAACAAGCCAAGTTATTGCAACAGGTTGGAAAAGGAAAGGAGATCATAGAATCAAGTGAGCCTGAAGGATCAAAAGGTACATGAAAGAGGAAAAGGCCAAGAACAATGGGCCTAAAGAAGGCATTGCAAGAAGAGCAAGAGCACATTTTGTTGAATAAAGACCTTGACCTAGAGGAAAGGATTGCCCTAGAGGTACATCAAGATAAAGAATATTGGCTTAATAGGTTGAAAGAACACTTGGAGAAGCTACTGGAGAAGGAAAATAGAGACAATCAAATGCTCATACACATGGTGCATCACTATCAAGCTCAAAACATGATTGCCAATGTCAAAGTGAAACAACTCAAAAACAAACTCAAGGAGACCAAAAAAGATCAAAAGGATGAGGGAAACTTGGAGATTCTTGCTGAAGCATCCATGAAGCTTTGAAAAACTCATTTTTACAACTTCCCTTCAATTTTGAGCCATTCTAAGCATTTTGAGTTTTTGGGCAAATTTTGGTCTAAATTGAGAAATTTGGCCTTTTTGGGCACTGTGCTTTTTCCTCAGGCATCCATTTTAGGAAAGAGTTACATTTTTAGAAAGGTCTTCACATCCTCTAAAATTGCATTTGCCCAGATTTTTCAAACGTGGCTTAGTTTGGGAGAAAAGGGCAAAATAGTGGCAAAAAACTAGCATTCTGGACCATTTTTTGACAAGCGCTGTGCTTCTGGAGTAACCTTGGGAGAATGGAATTTTGAAGGTATTCCTGTGCTCCAAATTCCTAAATTCAAACTGTTAGGGAAACTAGACTTGAAGGGCTAGTTTATGATTCTCTCCGATTTTCATTTTGACCCGTAGAAGGCACCTAAAAATCAGCTCAAAGTCAGCACTTCGCTTCTGCATTTTCTATGTTTTCAAATGATAAATTTCACTGTGTAAAATTTCTAGTTCCTAGTCAGACTTGGTCAAAGTCAATATTCTCTTTGTAATGGCACAAGTTATGAGGCTAGGTGATGTAGCAATGAATAAATGTATATCATAGGTTGTTTTTGATGTTTGTTAGGCCTCATAAAAGAAGCAAACTCCTAATCAAACTCTTCATGAGGTGTTTGAGTTGCACCTTCTCACTCTCACCTGTTGGTTGAGAGAATCTTGGAGTCAGTTCCTCCACCAAGGAATTTGACTCCTAAAGGTGGGAAACTAGTCTAGGAGAGTCTATAAGTACTATTTCACTTCAGGAGAAGGGGGTTGAACTTTTTGTAAAGGAGACTTGCATTGTAATCATCTTTCAGCTAATACAGATACAGGTTGCAGCTATTTTCATGGAACTCTAGCCCAATGAGTTCATGGTGCTTGTACTTCATTCCTTTTGTTTTCTTATGATATAAACATCTTTATCCACATTATATCTCTTCTTTCTATGAATGCCTTGTGATAAAATCTTAGAATTCTTGTTTTTCAATTTCTGTTATCTGGTTTTCATAGTTATGTGTTTTGTCTTCCTAAGCTAATGAAATCATGTTTATTTATGCTCATTAGTTTCTTCCACACTATGTCCTCTATACTACACTGACAAATACTTAAATTACACCATGACTTCTGACATCTAGCACCTTCTTATGTTTTCTCATGTATTCCGACAACCTAGACCTACTTGTGGCTCCAAACCCTAAGTTCAGCAAATCCTTAAAAAACCAAAGTTTCACAAACAAATACACATTTCTAGCCTAAAATTCATTTGCTTTAAACTCATATCACTGATAAGAGACTTAGAGAGATCCCTCTCATGTTCAGTAGGGCTAGCTACTAAGCTGATGTGGTTTGAGGTTACCCTTTTCAATTTCTTTTTAGCCTAGGAGATTGTAAGGACTAACATTTTTGGTGTTGTCTCCAGGGAACGAAGGATCATATCTTCCATAGGAAAGAATGAAAAGGATCAGATCTGATTGCTGATGGTGAACAATGATCAGACACAAGAAAGGCTGTGCAACTTTCGCCTGGTGACTCCAGTGTCGAAGAATCCAAACGTTCATAATTTTCATGGCAACTCCACTGTTCAAAAACCGGTAGTTTGAAGAACTTCTTGGTGTCTTAATTGTTTTCAAGATGGATTCAACTACTTGAAGGTATGCTCCTATGAATCGAGCTCATATTCCTGGTTTTCCAAATCGAATTCCTTACATAGATTAGCAGACTAATTTTCCCAAATTCATAGATGGAAATGAGGATGAGGCTATTCTGCATCTAATCAAATTTCATTGGCATATACATAAGCTCAGGATTAAGTTTCATGAGGATTGTTTGACGAAAATGTTTATGGCTACCCTAGAAGGAAAACCAAGATCACGGTATGAGGGATTGAAGCCATGTAGCTTATTCTCTCTTAAAGAATTCCACACAACATTCTTTGAGTTTTATGGAAAGTATCATCATTCATTCTTGTTGTTCGAAGATTGTTGTGAATCTTGTGAAAACTTCATTCAATACCTTGAAGAAACTTTTGGTGATGAAGAATGTCTAGATGATGAGATCATAGAGGCCATTTATGAATATTATTCCCAACAAAAAATAACAGAGATTAGCTACTTTGATACAAAGGATCCTTCACAACACACATCAACTCCTTCTTTGCTTGAGGATGAAACAGATCTGCATCCTAACAGTCAAGAAGAAATTGGTCCAAGTGGGAATTCTGAAATTGCATGTACATAAAACTTAAGCAATGAACCATCTAATGACAATGATCATCTACTTTTGCAAGGAAATAGTGAACAAGAAGTTGTTTCCCTTGATTCTTGTGGCAGACAAATTGATATTCTTCTTGTTGAAGCACATGAGGAATCAAATATACTTGAAGTGATTGCTGCATTTAAATTTTTTCATGAGCATCCAAAACCCGGTCTTTTGGATGAGAGGTATGAAGATAGTTATTCACTTGTTCTTTCAGATTGTTCTTTTTCTGAGGTTTTATTTCAAGATCAGGTTTGTGAAGGCCAAGATGAGGTTTCTGATGAAATGTATGAACAATGATCTCTAGACACTCATCACTCATATGTATCTCTAACTCATCCATTTTCTGAAGCACTATTTCAAGGCCAAATTCATGCAAATAAAAATTTTAAATTGGCATGTGTGAAGGTTTCAGACAATGTAATTATGGCAGATAATAATCATCGAACATTACAAGCAGATTATGAAGAGGAGAGCAACGATAAAGAAGAGGTTGTTTTAGAGCCACTTTCACATGATGGTATTCCTCCAGATTCAGAAAATGAAGAGTGTGCTTGTATTTCTTTTGACTTCTAAGATATCCTAATGTTCCAGATTATTATAGACCCTATTGCCAATTTGTTGCAGCCATTTGGAAAGATGAATTTTATTGTATTAATGGATCATGAGCACATGTTCAATGGACACTTGGAGTTCCCTAGCCTTTGTTTGTTCTACCTGCTCAAGGAAAGTACAAGCAGAATTCAAGTAAGTAGCCACTTGCTGGATTGGTTACACTGGAGGGATCATTACACATGATTATATATACATCTTCAGAAAGTGGGTGGTTATCATCAAGATTTGAAGCCCGAGGTGAAGGCCCTAAGATCCTGATGGTCTGCTGCCATAAGTAACTTTAGCCAATATGTTTTTTATAGTCAAGTCAATTAGTTAGTCAATTAGTTTTCAGTTTGAGTTTAGTCTTTGCATTTTGACTCCATTTCCAAATGGATAAGGCTACTTGGTCTACGGTGTTCTTGACACATCCAAAGAGCTGCCATCCCCAGTTGTAGCCAATGTTAGTGTCAATCAGTTCAACTTGTCACTAGTGATCAAATATGCTCTTACAAGGTGTTGTTAGGGTGTCAAGTCAATTTTTTGTCATTTCACTGAGTCTTCAAATAAAAATTTGGTTACTGGTTGTTGTGTCTAGGTCACTGCTGCTCCCTTCACTTACTCATGGTCTTCATCACTCATCATGGTCATTGTCTTCTTCGAGGTATCATATCTTCATTTAAGTGTCTTGGGTCATGAAATGGTTAAATTCCTCATTTTAGGTCATGGTATAGGGTTTCACTCCATGTGTCATCACAATACCATATGTTGCCAAAAATATGTCCATCATGTGATTAAGTGGGTAAAGGGAGTTATCTACTTAGGGAAGGCAAAATAAAGGTAAAGGTAATGTTTTATTTCAAATAAGACAATGCTGCAGTACACTACCTCGCCTCATCATTTCTCATAGGGACATGTTTGCTTTAAAATATGTTTCTGACAAAATGGAGAATAATTTTACAAAAGTGAAACAGGTTTTTGTCCACTATAGTCAAAGGAATAAAAAATTCCTTCAGTTTATGCACAGGTGTTATGGTTTTAAATAAATGCCCAAAATACACTTTCTATAGGAGAGTTGCTGCACTTCTGGACATCTTGACTTCAAGACAGCTTGTTAGGGGTTTGGAGCAACTGTTAGTATTTCTTAAGGACTCTATTGTGTATCAGACATCCTAAGATTTCCAATGGTACCTTCAGATCATTATTTGGATTAGTGAAAGGCATCCAAAAGTGCTCTACAAGCTGGAGCTTCTCTTTTGTCAAAGAAACCCTGAGTTTTTGGCATGACCTTGGGAAAATCAAATTTTATCCCTCATGGAGTGTCCAAATTACATTCTTGATGTGTCCATCTTATAGCAGACTTCAAGATCCTTCCAATGAGCTATCAGGCTCTCAATTTGGAGTAGTTTAAGGCCTCCAAAAGTGGTTTTGAATACCGGCGTTGTGCTCAGGAGGTCAACACTACGCGTAGAAGCACTGCGATGTACTTTGGCACTACGCTTCTGTGAACTACCCTGTGCTTGCGCCAGGGCAGCCCAAAACTCATCTAACCTCACCCAAATTTTGATTTTGAAGCTTGAAAACCTATTTATTTCTATTCTAATCTTGCTCACAAGTAATTATAAGTCTTTTTCTCACCATTTTCCTTTGGCAAGATGAATGCAAATGCAAGTTATCTTCATCTAGGGTTTAGGTGAAATTTTCATACTGCAAGCACTAGTGTAACTGATATTTTGGTTAGTTTTGATATTGGAAGCATGTAAATATTCCACGTCACACCTCTTTACATGTTTAAAATTCCTTTTGATTCACTAAATAGCTTATCAATCATCAGATTTCCTCACCCTTACATAAACACTAGCTCATACCTAGAATTTTGAGTAGATTTCCTAATAGCTCTATTTTTTAATTTCTCCTAATCATTTATTTCCATCATTTCACTCCATTTAAGCTTCTTAAGTTTTCTACCACCCGTATCCATCTCCCAAAATTCCCCTATCATCATCTCCCTTCCCTGTCTCCCTCATTTCATCATTTGCTTCCTTGAGCAAGAAAATAGTCAGCTTAAGACTAAACAACTAATCATGGAAAAAGAACAAGCCAAGTTATTGTAGCAGGTTGGAAAAGGAAAGGAGATCATAGAATAAAGTGAGCCTGAAGGATCAAAAGGTACAGGAAAGAGGAAAAGGCCAAGAAAAATGGGCCTAAAGAAGCCATTGCAAGAAGAGCAAGAGCACATTCTATTGAATAAAGACATTGACCTAAATGAAAGGATTGCCTTAGAGGTACATCAAGATAAAGAATATTCACTTAATAGGTTGAATGAACTCTTGGAGAAGCTATTGGAGAAGGAAAACAGAGACAATTAAATGCTCAGACACATGGCGCGTCACTATCAACCTCAAAACATGATCGCCAATGTCAAAGTGAAACAACTCAAAAATAAGCTCAAGGAGACCAAAAAAGATCAACAGGATGAGGGAAAATTGGAGATGCTTGCTGAAGCATCCATGAAGCTTTAGAAAACACAGTTTTACACCTTCCCTTCAATTTGGAGCCAATTATGAGCATTTTGAGTTCTCGGGCAAATTTTGGTTTAGATTTAGAAATTTGGCCTTTCCAGAAGCACAACACTTTTTCCTCAGCCATCCATTTTAGGAAAGGCTTACATTTTTAGAAATTTATTGGCATCCTCTAAAAACCCATTTGCCCATATTTTGCAGAGGTGGCTTAGTTTGGGAGAAACAGGCAAAATAGTGGCAAAAAACTAGCATTCTAGACCATTTTTTGACAAGCGCAAAGTTTCTGGAGCAACCTTGGGAGAATGGAGTTTTGAAGGTCTTCCCTTACTCCAAATTCAGAAATTAAAACTATTATGGAAACTAGACTTGAAGGTCTAGTTGACCGTTCTCCTAGATTTTCATTTTGACCCCTGGAAGGCACCTAACAATCAGCTCAAAGTCAAACCTTCGCTTCTGCATTTTCTATGTTTTCAAATGTAAAATTTCACTGTGTAAAATTTCTAGTTTCTAGTCAAACTTGCTCAAAGGCAAGCTTCTCTTTGTAATAGCACAAGTTACGAGGCTAGGTGATGTAGTCATGAATAAATTTATATCATAGGTTGTTTTTGACGTTTTTTAGGCCCCATAAAAGAAGAAAGCTCCTAATCAAGCTCTTCATGAGGTGTTTGAATTGCACCTTCTCACTCTCACTTGTTGGTTGAGAGAATCTTTGAGTCAGTTCCTCCACCAAGGAATTCGATTCCTGAAGGTGGGAAAGTGGTCTAGGAGAGCCTATAAGTACTATTTCACTCTAGGAGAAGGGGGTTGAACTTTTTGTAAAGGAGACTTGCATTGTAATCATCTTTCAGCTAATACAGATACAGGTTGCAACTATTTTCAAGGAACTCTAGCCCAGTGAGTTCATGGTGCCTGTACTTCATTATTTTTGTTTTCTCATGGTCTAAACATATTCATATACGTTATATCTTCTTTCTATGAATGCCTTGTGATAAAATACTCACAATTCTTGTTTTTCAAGCTCTATTATCTGGTTTTCATAGTTATGTGTTTTGTCTTCCTAAGTTAATGAAATCATGTTTATTTATGCTCATTATTTTCTTCCACACCATATCCTCTATACTACATTGAAAAATACTTAAATTACACCATGACTTCTGACATCTAGCTCCTTCTTATGTTTGGTCCTATATTCCCACAGCCTAGACCTACTTATGGCTCCAAAGCCTAAGTTCAACAAATCCTTAAAAAACCAAATTTTCACAAACAAATACACATATCTAGCCTAAAGTTCATTTTCTTTAAAGTCATATCACTGATAAGAGACTTAGAGAGATCCCTCTCATGCTCAGTAGGGCTAGCTACTGAGTTGAAGTGGTTTGAGGTTACCCTTGTCGATTTCCTTTTCAACCTAGGAGATTGTAAGGACTAATAGATATGACCTCATCTGGTTCTCAAGTAGCATTCTTCTCTACACATAAATATGCTGGTACAACTTCTTGAGAGCCTCCCATATCTCAAATTCCATTTCCTTCTCAGCTATATGTGGTACCACATGATCCTTGACCCCATTAAGGATAATGCACTTGGCCCTCGCCATCACCTCTTCGTACTTGTCATTATTATTGGGGTTGACTAGGAAAACCATTACCTTCAAGGCGAAGTTCCTGACTGATTCCTGTCAAGCACTGATAAGATTATGGCCTTCCAGACTGCAAAGTTCAATGCTCCATCCAGTCTATCCTGGTCTCTTACTCTGTGTAGTGCCATGATACTCCTGTACATCCCTCCTAGAAGTTCTTTGTTCAACTCCTCTGAGTCTCTACTTCCCTTCCGGAAGTTCTCTTCTGGACTACCTTTGAGTCCTGATTTCCCTCCTGGAAATCCTTCTGCCGCTTTCCGAGATGCCCCTTACTCTGATTGACTTGTACAACAACACTTCTAATCTGAGTTCCTCAGTTAGAAACCCTCGGTAACAACTCCTCTGGTCCTACTCTATCAGGTACTTTTCTGACTACAACACCTCACCAGCTCCACTCTGCAATATTCCTACAGCCTTCTAGACCCTAGCAACTGCCTCTCTGTGAACTGTGTCAGCCCCTCTCTACCTCACGCTGTCTTTGCATAACCCCAGATGATTCGGCATCATCCCTCTCGTCCTCTGCGTCAGCAACACTGGCATTTCTAGGATTCTGCACAGCTCCCAGCTTCCTCTCTGTGGCCCTGGCTGGCACTGTGTCGCACTCCTTCGCTTCTGCGTTACTAGAAACAACTTCTGTCACCTTGGGACAACTATTTTCTGCTAATATTGCTCCACTTGGCTGATGTCTTTTAGTTCTCCTATGATCTACAATCATGCTTTGATACCATGTTTAAGTTTCTAAGTTTACTTAGTTAGAAACCCTTCATGCACTTTTTTTGATTTATTCCTACCTACTTGTTATTTTTCCTTAACAAGTTAAAGTAAATACTAAAAATAAACACTAATGCATACTCAACATATTACAAATCAACAACTAAGAGAAACAAGAACAAACACACCACATGACACCATTATTTTTGGACTAATGTCCCTGGAAAAACCCAATGTGAAAATTGGTGCAACTATTTGAGGATTTTCTTATTAAGCAATATTAGAGTACAATCTCGGTGCCAAAACTGGCCTACCCAATAGAGAAGTTACATAGTAGTAATACCTCTAGATTTTTGACAAATCTAATGGCTGAAACCCTGGATGATCCTTCCGGCAGCTACTCAGCACCAATCTGCCTTAGAAACCTCAGCGTCTGCCCAAACTCGACTATGTGAGCCTCTCCTAGCCCAGCATTGGCACTACATCAACCCTAGGAGGCTCCGTGTTAGCTCTTTGAGCCTTTGTGTTCACCTATCTTGGCTTGCGTCGGTCCTAGGAGGCCTTGGTTTGGCTCTCTAAGCCTCTGCATTAGCTACGCTAGCCCCTCTGGAACTTTATGCAGCACTTAGCTGCCTCTACATTGCCCTATGTGAGCACTGGCTTCTCTTGTGTCTCTCTCTTTGGCTACTATGTTGCTATCTTGAAACTATCTCTACCTTACTCTCTTTGTACTCAATTCCCCTCAGCTACTCTCCTAATCATTAATTCTATCTCTCTTAGCAAACCCTGCTCTAGAGAATAGAATGGTTGATCACTCTAGTGTTTTCTCCAAGTGATCATCAAGCCTCCTCTTATACTTTTCCTGTTGACATCTCAACGACTGAGATTAAGTCCCTAATCAATGGCTAAGATTATATCTGGCTTGATCCATGTCTTTTGGACCACTCTAACACAGATTCATATTAATACACATTAATATTTTATTTTCCCTAAGTTTAGACTTAGGGACTCTATTAAAAATATTAATTATTTTTATATCTCCTAATCTATTTAGAATCTGCCCAAACCCTTTCTGGGTATTCGAGATCTCATGTGCCCCAACCTCTCCACCAAATTCTGTGGCTAGAGCACATCCGATGCTATCCCAAATAAACACATAGAGTGTTCTTGGAGCATTCTTAGAGCACTCTAGAATTCTCTTGGATTTGGATAAAGCAAGAGGGGAAAGAAAGGAAGTGCAAGGAGATAGTTGGATCAATAACTACAACAGGCTTAATTTGTAGGTAACAGGTTGCATGTGTGATCACATTGCTGACTTTTGGATGAACGGTATATACATGTGGTTCCTTGGTTATGTTTTATCATTGGAATGGATACTTTCCTAGAGTGATAGTGGTTTTAGCCTTGCCTTGCCTTGCCATTTCTTGGATAACCATGGTGTAGTGGATTCCCCATTTTGTTTTTTTAATCGGTTCTTTGGTTTCCTATGGTTGTGGGTTGAAACAAACACTTTGGAGCTCTGAAACAGCTTGGGTTCCTTGGAGGCTCTAGTTTGACTTACTAGTCCCTGAATCCCGTGGGTTAGGACAAATGTTTTGGATCCTTCAAACAACTCAAGTTCCTTGGAGGTTGTGGGTTGAGTTACTAGTTACTAGAGCCCTAGAAATCCTGGGTAGAGACCAGTCTGGTTGATGTTAGTGATTTCTAAATTGGATAGGTGAAATCACTGGTCTTGAGGGTTGAGGTGGTTTAGCCTTTGGATGCTCTAGTTCATTCTATGTTGGTTTAACCTTTATTATCCCACATTCATTCTTGGAATATGGAGTGGGGGTGATTGGATGAAAGAGAGATTTGGATTAGACCAATCAATGGTCGGGTGGTATGTAGAATTCGTTGACTTAGTTGGCATTTTCATATGTTAATATGAGTTATTTTCCTATTGTGATTTATGAGCACTTGTATTGTTTATTATCGTGATCTTATGGTTGTTTTTTCATAGTTTATATCCTAGTTATATGTTGGTTATATTCATGGTTTTATGATGTACTCTAGCTATGCCTCTTATTCGTGATTTGATAAGTTACTGGATGGTTGATGAATACATGGGATGACAAGTGTTATTGCATCTAGCTTAACAGGGTATTGAGCCTTCTTGGTTATTCTCAGATGTAGTTCAGAAGTTTATGATCAAATATGCATTCACGACCTGTATCTTATATGTTTTTCATGTGTTTTGACCAATTTCCTATCTTAAATTAGGAATTTATTGGTCAACGACTTGCTCAATTTATGTTTTTTAGCATTATTATATTTATTGACATGATTTTGGAAAGATTCAGGCAATTCTAGGTCCAGCCTAAAAAAGTGGCATAAATCTCATGACTGCATGTACTAAGTTGAGGGTTTTGGGTCATAAACATTGGAAGTTAGGCCTATGCATGCAGTTATAGCCTCCCAACAAAATGTGTACAGTGTTATGGGTACAGTTGGGGATTTTCTCTTGTGAAAAAGAGTTTTAGCTCAAGGATTGATCACATTGGGTGGTTTGTAGGCTCTTGAGTAGTCTATAATCCCTGAGGGATGGCTGTAATATTTCAGTTAGTTTTCCCCACCTCCATAATTGGAACTTGGAGGTTGAATCATATCATAGTGACACTCGACTCATGTTTACCATAAAGAGCTTGTAAAAGTGGGTGAATGTGGAGGGGATGGTTACAGGGTGGTATCTCATCTTCCAAGTTTAAATGCTTGGACTGGATGGGCTAAATGCAAATCGTTACACATGCATGTAAGTTGTTTATGTGTTCATAATTCATGCATGTAGGTTACTTCTTGTTATTATCTTGATATTTATGTATGAGTTTATATGCTTGTGAAGTTATATTGTGTTACCCTAGATTGATTTGTGCAGATGTGATAGCCTTCCTTGAGCTTCGTTAGGGTATGATTTTGATTGTATCTATTTGGTTTATCTAACATGAAATATTTGTAGGAGATAGAATATCAAAGATGAAGAGAAGGATAGTGGACTATATTTCACATGGCTCCCCTTACAGGCCTGATGTGAATTCTATGGAATGAGACAAGTCAGTTGAGCGACAAGGAGAATAGTATTCTCTTGATCTAGCATATGCATTGAGAATTTTGAATGCATAAATTAGAAGTTGTAAGGAAGATAATAGTAGGTTTATTGAGACATAGGAAAGGCTTTCCAGAGCTCAGGAAAATCAAGAAAAGGTTAACGCAATCATCCTTCATAACCTTATAGATCTGCAAAAGCAGGGATAGTTGGGATTTTTCATGTACAAGAGGAAAAGACTAATGGGTCATATGGTAGCAAGTCTTGATAAGGATACAATTTAGATATAGATGACATAGTCATAGGTGGGAGATATTTGGATACACCTGACAAATAGACTAGCACTCATGGATTTTATTCTAGTTTCATTTCTAAGAGACACCATTGTCATTAGCACAAACATTCACATAGGAGGAGTGAGAAGAAGTATTTCCCAAAAGATTTCAAGCAATCCAAGCCTCCTAATTTTGATGGGGATGTGAAGAAACCAGAAGATGCAGAAGCATGGATTATTGGGATGAAAAATTTCTTCAAATTACATGACTACTAAGAGAACATGAAAGCCAAGATAACTATCTTCAGTCTCAATGGAAAAGCAGATATTTGGTGCGAATATGTGAAATGTGTCAAAGGAATTAGAGTAGAGAAGCTTAGTTGGCATGATTTAAAAAAAAAATCAAGAATAAGTACTTGTCTAAAATATATTATGACGAAAAGGACAATGGATTCTATGAGTTGAAGATGGGTTCCATGATGGAGTTGAGGTATGTGCCTTACCTCAAGGATGAGAAGAAAAAGGTCTAAAGGTTCATCAATGGATTTCCTTTGGCATTTGAAGATAGGGTTGAGTATGATGAACCTCAGTCATTGGAGGAATTCATTGGGAAGTTGAATCATTGTTATGATTAGTCTAAGCGCAATTCTGAGCCTAAGAAGGATTGGAAAAGTAATGAGAATATTAGAGGAAAGTGGGATAAGAAATGAGGAATACTTCAGGATGTAGGTGACAAGGAGAATGTAGCATTGTACAAGAATTTCAATGAATTTTGAAAAAGGAAATGGATTTCATCCCGAGGAGAAAGATAAGGGAAATGGTAGGAAGCCTTTGAGGTGTTGGACTTGTGGTGGAGAGCATTGCAAGAGTGAGTGCCCATTGCACTAGGGTGGAAAGCCTCAAATTTATAGTGGTCAAGAGGCACATATAGTTGGGGATGTTCGAAAAAGTATTCCTTAGATTTATGCAATAGTGGATAAAAGGAAGGCATATCATCAGGCATCCATTATTGTGATAGAAGGTAAGCTTTTTGATCAAGTTGTTTCCATTTTAGTTGACCATGGATGTAGTTATAGTTATATCATTCCTGACCTAGTGGATAAATGTTGCTTGAATAATAAAGTGCATGTAGAATCTTGGTTTTTGTAGTTGGCTACAGGGACCAAAAGAAGATTTCATCATTAGGTGAGATATTGTACATTTGAGCTAAATGGTATGTCTACATCAGCACATCTAAATGTGCTTCTTTTTGGATCATATAGTATTTTTGGGCATGGAATGGTTGTTCATTCATAGGATTAAGGTAGACTGCTATGACAAGGATATTGAGTGCCTGGATGTTGATGACGGGGAAGGAAGAGTCTTGTAGGGAAAGAAGAAGCCTAAATTAGTGAGAATGGTTAGAACTATGCAAGCAAATCACAATTGTAGGAAAGTATGTGTATTGTTTGCAATTCATATTTCCAGTGAAAAAGGGAAGTATGTCGAGGATTATGAAGTACTGAAGAGTTATCATGTTTTGCAGCAGTTTTAGGATGTGTTTCCTATATATATTTCATAGTTTCCTCCTCATAGAGTGGTGGATTTTTCTGTTGATTTGATACTAGGAGAAACACCAGCATCTAAAGAACCTTATAGGATGAGCACTCCGAATTCGGTTGAATTAAAATTGCGGATTAAGGAGATGATTGATAAGGGATACATAAGGCTAAGTGTGTCACCTTGGGGTGCACTAGTGTTTTTTGTAAGGAATAAGGATGGTCCTCTTAGATTGTGCATTAATCACAATAATTTGAACAAGGTTACCATCAACAATAGGTATCCATTTCCATGGATTGATTATTTATTTGATTAATTGAAGGGAGCTTCAATGTTTTCAAATATTTATTTGAGATCAAGATATCATCAAGTGGGCATTAAAGAAGCAAACATCTACAAGGATACATTTCACACAAGGTATGGCCATCATGAGTTTGTGGTGGTTCATTTTGGTCTTACCAATGCTCTAGCCACTTTCATGTTTTTGATGAATAGTGTGTTGCGTCCTTACCTCGACAAGTTTTTCATAGTGTTTATTGATGATATATTGATATACTCTAAGCATGAGGAAGAGCATGTAGAGCACTTCGAAACAATGTTGAGATTGTTGAGAGAGAATCAATTGTATGCCAAGCTTAGCAAGTGCAATTTCTTTCTCTCAGATGTACTACTTGGGACATGTTAATTCCAAGGGGAGGATATTAGTGGACCTAGAAAAGATTAAAGCTATCATGGAGTGGCCAAATCCTAGGAATGTGGATGAGGTCAGATCATTCATGGGACTAGCATGTTATTACAGGAGGTTCATCATAAACTTCTCATGGATTGGATATCCTATTACATCCTTGCAGAGAAAAGGAAAGAAGTTTGAATGGAATGAGTAGTGTGTAGCTAATTTTGAGCAGTTGAATAATTTTCTTATAAATGCTTTGGTCTTGAAGATTGTTGATCCTGATAAGGAGTTTGTGGTTTTTACAGATGCTTACAAGGAAGGACTTGGTGGAGTCTTGATGCAAGAAGGTCAGGTTGTATGCTATAAATCAAGGAAGCTGAATGAGCAGGAGAAGAACTATGTGACTCATGATCTTGAGTTATCAGCTACCATTCATGAATTGAAGATGTGGGGACATTATCTCCTTGGTAGCAGGTTTGTTTTGATGAGTGAGCATAGGGGGATGAGGTACTTGTTGGACCATCCCAATCTGAATGCTAGGTAGGCTAGATGGTTGGATACCCGTAGTGAGTTTGACTTTGAGATCATATACATCAAGGGAAATGAGAATAAGGTTGCATATGATGTCAGTAGGAGAGTGCATGTGAATCACATTTCAGCTATGATTTCATATGGGACAATTTTCAGGAGCCAATATTGCATGTAAAGAAGGATAATGATAAGTACCAGCAGCTGAAGAAAATATTGGAGCCGTAGGGTGAAGGTGATATAGATGAGGAGTATAACCTCATGGAAGATGCTTGGTCAAATTCAATAACAGGACTTATGTGCCAAATGCTAGCAAGCTCAAGAAGCTTATCTCGAGGGAGTTTCATGTCAAGCCATATTTAGGCCACCTAGGATACCAGAAGACTTTGACAACACTCAAGAATTTCTATCATGGGTTTAACTTGAAGGAGGAGGTGCCTAACTCTATTGCAAGATGTTTAGACTTTTAGTAGGTGAAATCTAAGTGCAAGAACCCAACTGGTCTATTGCAACTTGTTATAGGCTATGTTGTCTCATATGATCAATCAGCCTCTGATATGGATCATTCACATCCTTTTCCCCCTTTACATCATCTTTGCACAAATCCCTAAGCATGAATATCTCATTCCCCAGAGTTTCTTCCCTAAAATGCATCATTTGAGCCAATTTTAGGACCAATGCACCTTGGCCTCTTGCTGGACTACGTTCACCTACAAGTTGCTCCACCGTGGCCTGCGCTGATCACCTACAGGTTGCTCCCCTTTGCACCTGTGTTAGTTCTAGAAATTCAGGAAAAAGAAAAATAATCCCAAAGCCTCCATTTCCATAAGCTTCTAGGATCTATTGTAACCATTTACCTCAGATAAAACTATTTAATCCTATTCTATCCTACCTTGGAGTTTCCATCCCTTATCCTTAGCTCTCATCCTCCCATCAAGAGTGGATCTCAATCCTAATATTGGTAAGAGGATAAGAACTCCAAACTTACCTCACTCCTCTATATATTTATAGTCTTCCATATGCAAGGGGTTGGATTTTGGAGAGTGATTCTACCCTTATGCTGCTATTATGGCAGTTATCCTTTCATGCATTTAGGGTGATTGGAGGCGCACTTTATGACAAAGGAAGGACAAGGCAACAAATTGGAGGAGCTCTTCTATAATATCAACACATATTTATGGTTGTAACTCACTCCATTTATATCAATACAAAGAGTTATTTGTTTTCCTATATGTGATTTCATTATTTCATGTATTTCAATAACACGTTGATCTGTTGAATAAAGTAGATAGATGATGCTACATAGATCTCGTTATTTCTTGGCTTGTGTTTTCTGGTTGTGTAGGTTCTATTTTGGAATCTAGAGCTATGATTGGAGCATTCAAGCCAAATAAGGAGTGAAACATATGACAGATTCCAAGTAAGCTTCATCCCCTCTACTTACTTTAAGGAAAACATTAGGTCCTTTATAATCCTGTTGTTCTAGGTTAGCCACCAAACCTAGGGGAGATATTTTTGTCCACAGTCATAAATCCCGCATAACATAACCCATTCTAATTCTAGCATGGAAATGGGAGGTAATTTCCATGGAATTCATTACAGGTTTTCGTAGGACATCGAGACAAGACGGTTCCATTATGGTTGTGGTTAAAAGGTTGAGTAAGGTAGCTCACTTCATCACAGTGAAGTGTACAAATTCAGCTAGTGAGGTAGCTCAGATCTTCATCAAGTAGATAATGAGATTGCATGTAATTCCCAAGAATATTATATTGGACAGAGATGCCAATTTCACTTCCAAGTTTTGGAAGGAGTTTTTTGCAGGCTTGGGGATAGAGTTATATTTTAGCACCACTTAACATCCGCAGAATATGGAAAAATAGGGAGGGTTAACAAGATTCTTGAGGATATGTTGAGGATGTACTTCATTCATCAACAGAGGAAGTGGTAGGAGTATCTTCCACTTATGGAGTTTTCTAATAATAATGGGTATTAGGAGTCCTTAAGTATGAGTCCATTTGAAGCTCTTTATGGGTGGAGGTGCAATACTGCTATTAGCTGGAGCGATGTAGTGATTAGGGTATTGATTGGACCGAACATGTTGGTTGATATGGAGTAGGAGATGCAAGTTATTAGAAGGAATTTAAAGGTATCACGGGACAGGAAAAAGATTTATGTAGATAAACATAGTGCATTCAATGAGTTTCATATTATGGAGCATGTGTACTTGTGCATCAAGCCCAAGAGGATCTCTTTGAGGATTGGGTCATGTGCCTAACCAACACCTCGATATTGTGGGAATTTTGAGATTCTTGAGAGGATTTGACTATTGTTCTACTGACTGAAAATGCCTCTAATTATTCTGTAAATTTTCGGGAATATTCCACTGGACATTTCGTTACAACAAATATGATAATATTATATTAAAAAGATCAAATTCTACATTATTATAGTTTTATTAAACTTTAGGATATGCAGATCTAACTGTAATTAGTGCATGCATGTGATTGGAAATTATGCAGAAAAATAGAGAGTGAAAAAATCATCTCACACAAACACATAAGACACAAAATATGCTTTGGGAAACCCTTTCAGGAGAAAACCCAGTTGGAAGGTAAGGTCGCTTCGCTCCCTTTCTCTGTCTAGAAAATAAGGCTATAGGTACAAAGAAGTAATGCTTTGGGCCCATGTGCTACTACAGTGCACAAATCCTCTCTGTTTTCTCTACCTCCTATCTCTCCTAGCTATATTTACTCATCTATGGAACAAAATACTCTCAAAAGAATCAAATTCCTCCTCCTCCTTGTTACCTAGTTATAAAACAACCTAATAGCCTACTAGCGGTTAAGTTTGAGTACATCAACTCTTAACTAGAGTTATAATATAGAATCTTATAGATACTTTTACATCACAAACACATGTTTGGCCCCTTTTCCATGAATAATGGGCATTAACATGGCATCCTCCTAAATTATAGGTGTGAAAATAGGAAGGTCAACTTCTGAGTGGCATAACTTTTGCATACGTACTTTGATTGACATGATTCTTACACCATTGGAAAGATATCGGTGTGTATAATGGCATGAAAAGGTGAAGCATGAAAGTGAAAAATTTATCCCAAAAATGTTGTTTGATGTCTCAAAAATGCTCCTGGAAGGTTTTAGACCCCATTTTGCCAAACCATGTCCCACCAAGAAAAATCGTGATGTGAGCTTATTCCTCCACTTTTTCCATTTCGAATGCATCACGATGGATGAAAAACAATATAATGATCTAATTCCTATCACCAATAATGAAATTCCATGATGTTTCTCATGTTTCATTTCTTAAGAGATATGTCAAGGATGTTGATGATGTGATTGATTAGTTTGTATTGCAGGTGGAACAAGAGGGATAATTCTAGCCAAAACCCTAGTGCATTTTGCAATGAAAACAACTCATGCTCCAGAACCTAGAAATAGAGAAGGTTAAAGTTCAGTGGAAGCACTTTAGGTGCAATGAATCTACATGGGAGATGGTTGATCAGATACAAGATTTGTATCCTTCCTTATTTGTTGGTTGAGCATATGTGTTTGGTTTATGGTGTTCATGGTTTCAACAATTTGGCATGATGTAAATGATGCATCGAGTTGTTTTATAAATCTCCCATGGAAAAAATGTTTTTCTAGTTATAAGCATCATTGAACACCAAGGACAGTGTTCCCCCAAAGGGGAGGGGCTTGTAACAACCTCTGGTTGATTTTCCATGTAAATAAAATAATACCAAGGTCATGGGACACATATTCCAAGATGAATGGTGGGAAAAAACATTAGAGTGAGAATCACTTATAGTTTAATTAATGGATATGGAAATTGCAAAGGAAAAGAGCCAATAAATGGCATTTAATTAAAGAAATAAAGGAAAATAGGAGAAAAGGAAGGTGAAGATACACAATTTACATGCAAGGGAAATTAGAGGGAAAATGAAGGAAAATGAAGAAAAAGGAGACATCAATAACAAAAGGGCATCAGAGAATTAGTTGTTAGATTTCATACAATTTGTAGTTTAGCTCTTTTTCATTCTCTCATACTCTTGCATGCTTAGAGAATTCTTGGAGCGCTCTAGCATTCCCTTGGATTTGATAAAATAAAGAATAAAGCAAGGAAATCAAGGAAGCACAAAGAGAAAATTAGATCAATAGCTACATCAGGCTTACTTAGTTGGCAGCATGTTGCATGTGTGATCTCCATTTTTATTTTTGGATGCATGGTATATGCATGTGGTTGATTAACTATTTTTAAAAACTGAAAAACATAAAATCATTGCCTCTATTACAACATTTAATGTAATTATACCTAATTAACTTTAATTGGTAATTTATATTTATAATCAATTACAATATAATCGTAACAATACATTAAATGTAAACCCTAAGGATTAGATTAATTGGTTGAATCCTCATCATTAAAGCACCTTTGTTATTGACAAGTCATGGGTTCAATTCTCTCGACACCCTTGGGATGAGGCTCCATGGTTGAGCTGATAGGAAGTGAATCCTTTGGGTGGATCTCCCTGGTACAAATATTCCTTCTTGGTTGATATGACAAGAAGTGATATCTTTGAGTGGATCTTCTTGATACAAATATTTCGCAGATGTAGTAGTCACCAATCTCCATGGTTTGTGAACTACATAGGAGAAAACAATACATTAACTATTAATATATGTCTTTAATTATGTTGATAGACATGTCTATTTTAAAATAGGAATTCCACAATTTTGATTTATTTATTAATAATTATTAGGTGAATAGTAGGAATTTAACCTCCATAGAATATTTTGAATATTCTTAATAGTATACACAAACCAAAGAGTGAGATTATTTCCAAAGTAGTTATGTAATTTTTCCTTTTTAATTAAATTCATTAATTAAAAAAATGTCATATGAACAAGTGACATATGAAATTAGTTATGGATTTTTAGGCATGTGGTATTGATAAGCCATGGTATTGTAACAAAGCCTCTTTACAAATTAAGAATATGTAAGACAAAATGGACATGAATATCTATGGTTTACAATCTTGTTACATGTTTTTCTAAATGTTTATATCTTTAACTTATATTTAATTATTTTTATCATTTTTGTTTATGAGTTTTTTCCATTAAGATAAAAGATTACATTGTTGTTCCTAGTTTTCACAAAAGTACATTGGCCTCACTCTGACTAGATTTGTTGGCTCATATGTTAACTTCCAAGTTTTCTACATCCATCCAACAACATAGACTGCACAACCAAGCATAATGTATATCTAGAAGACAAAAAAACAACATAAAAATATCAAAACAGACAACCATTTACGATTCAGAAGATGTCACAAGATCAGGGTTGTCTGACCTAGTACCCAAGGGCATAAAAAACCTAGGTTGACACTGTATGTGCTTTTCCATATGCCTCATGTGAGCTTTTGGACTATATAGGCTATCTTGTATTCTCCATTATTTCCTTGAATATAATTAAGAAAGGAAATGATTTCATTTCTATCATCATGCTTCTCCTTGATAGCTTGGCCTAAAAAAAAAATTAGCTGCCAAGGAAGAGTGACTACATTGATTTATTGATTTCTCCTCCCCTTCTTGTGCCCAAAATCTCGGAGCCATTAAGAAAATTCTTCCAAAATCTCAAAATATAAGACTGTCTATTTGTCCCTACGAACATTTCTTAAGAGACTTTTAATATTAGCCTATGTGAATGGAGTGATCATAGCTTAGTAAAGAACGGTCGCCTCCCAAGCAAGATCTTTGGAGCAAGAATTTCTAGACTAGCTACATTCCCCAACACTTGGAAACAAAAGCCACATTTATGAGGCATGATAAACCAAATATTCCACAACACCATTTCGACTCTAAGAAGGCCACATATGCACTTACCTTGAAACCTAATGAAGTCAAACTTCTTAAGTAAAGGAAAATAATTCCTGCAAATGTAGAGGTGTAGAGTCTCCTTGCTTCCACAAAACCATATTTTAGATATAACATTCAAAACCCTAGCACAAAATTGCAAAAAAAAAAAAATTAATACCAACAAACCAAAACCAACACCATGAAAGAGTGGTGAACATGCGATAGGAAATTATCCCAAGAAAATAAATATAATTCAAATGTAAAAGAGAATTTAAAATACAACTAACCACCGTATCTACTAACTCTACCAGAGAAGGGATAAAAGGATCCAATATCACCCGGAAATGAAAATAATGAGATAAAAAGATGCGCAAATCTAAGAACATGTTGATACCCCTGAACACGACCAAGAACCAAGGAGGATGCCTATTTGCATACCAACTTTAAAACACCAAGCCGAAGTGGCCCTCCAAATAAGGGTAGGATCTGTGCAGCTAACATAGGAGTGCTTTAAACCAACATTATTTTTATTATGAGCATCCCTCGAGCAAGAACCATTTATAAGCAAGACCTGAGATGGTAATATTTTTCCTTCAAGAGGAAGAACTAACAGATAAAATTTAGTAACATGTATCCACTTTATGCTTTCCACTACAGATTCCCTCATAACCAAGTTATAACTCTCATCTAGACCATAATTTGGGCTTGCAGAGATATCATAGAGACTCTCTTGTGGTTGATGCTCACCCTTCTCCAAATACATTGGTAGTCAAAACATTCAAAGGATCGAGAGATAGCAAACTAACATCAGGTGTGCCATTATTACTGGTGATGATCTTCACACATATAGTGTATTGAGGGTGCAAGCCAAGCTACCCCCCTCCTTAATGGTCTTGGGAGTTGATAAGAGAACTCCTCCATTGTGTGTTCCTCCACCTCCATTTGGCTAATTCTTTTATCATTAATAACAATAATAATCATAATAATTTTAAATAAAGTTATAATTCTTATAATTTTTTTTAATTTTAACAACTTGAGATGTATGACGAAGTAAGTGTTTTGATGACTATTTTGATTGTTTCCTATTAGCATCTACTAGTGCTATGCTGGGATTGAGTAACCCTAAGAATTTTATTTTACATCAAGATAAATCATGAATATATACAAGGAGATGGAGATTATTGGAATTTGTATTCCAATGCCTGTTCATCTTCTATTTTCCTATTTATAATATTTATAGGAATTTCCTAATCCCAAAGATTAGGTATCAAAATTCCCTTTTAATATAAAGGAATTTTCGTGAGTCGAAGCATCATTTTGAATTTTTCAAACTTCTCTTACAGGAGCTTTGGTGAAGAGGTCTGTAATTTGTTCATTTTTGGAACAACAATGTAGGTGAATAGTTTTGGCCTCAACATGATGTAGAATCAAATGATACTTTGTATTGATATGCTTGGTTTGATCATGGAACTTTTGGTTCTTAGCCAACTTTATTGCATAAATGTTTTTAATCAAAAGAGGAGTAGAATTCACTCATTTCTCTGGTAAATCTTCCATAATTTTCCTGAGTCGCACAATTTCCTTCATTGCTTCTACAATTGCCACATATTCTACATCAATTATGTAATCTGTTGGAACTAATTGTTTATGTGACCTCTAAGCGACAACTCTTGATCCAAGACTCATAACATACACTGAGGCAGATACTCCATTTTCTTTATCTCCATCAAAATTTTAATTAGAGTATCCAATCAAGATGAAGTCACCCACCAGTATATACTTGAGCCCAAAAGTATTGAATTCCCTTCAAGTACCTTAGAAATATTTTTGTAGTAGACAAATGAACCTCATAAGGCTTTGCATAATGTTGGATAGTATTCCAACAACAAATGAAATGTTTGGTCTAGTAGTAGTCAGGTAGTTGAGACATCCTAAAAGGTGTTTGTACTTTATTGCATCCTAAAATTCATTTCCTTCAGTGGATGTGAGCTTTAGATTATTTTTCATTTGAGTGGTCAAAAGATTACACTACGCCATGTCAAACTTGTTCAACAAATCTCCAATTTACTTATTTTAAGAGGGGAATATAAAATTTAGATTTTGGGTTACTTTAATGCCAAGATAATAGTGAACATATCCCAAATATGTCATTTCAAAACCTTTCCTCAATTCTTTCTTTATGGATGTAATGTAATTTTCATTGTTCCCCATCATGAAAAGATAATTTACATACACCACAATATATGCAATTGTTTTTCAAACTTTCTTGACAAACAAAGTTGCATCATCAAGATCATAATGATTGAAGTTTAGTTTCATATTATGCTCAGTCAATTTTTCGTAGTAGGCTCATGGTGCTTGTTTGAGACCATAAAGGATTTTATAAGATTACATAATTTATGTTCCTTAATCTTCACAACAAATCCTTCCGATTGGGACAAAAAAGCATTCTCTTTCAGATTTCCATTCAAGAAAGTATTTTTTATGTCCATTTGGTGGACTTTCCAATTGTTATGAGCTACCAAGGAAAATAGAGTCCAAATGGTAGCCTATCTTTTTTTGGGGGAGGTATCCTCATAATCGACCCTTTTCTTTTGTCGAAAATATTTTTCCAAGAGGCTAGATTTATGCTTGTCAAATGAGCCATCTTATTTATACTTGTTCTTGAAGACCCACTTGCAACCTATCGATTTTGTTCCCAATTGATAATCCATCAGCTTCCAAGTTCCATTGTTTATCAGAGAATCATACTCTTTTTGCATTGCTTCTTTCCATTCAATATGAGAAGTAACTTATTCGAAGGAAGTTGGTTCAAAATCTAAAGACAAATTTAATTGACAATCATAAGCAATACCCATATAAACTGGTGAATCACAATCATCTACATTACCTCCATTATGTATAGTAGAGCTTCTTGTTCCTATCTTTCTAACATCATAAGGACTATCACTTTTAGGTTTCTTGGAAAGCCACTTTGGAGCACCTTTATGAGATGAACCAGGATGGTCAATTGACTAAGATGGGGATGAACCATGATTTAGCCTTCCAATTTTCTCAAACACATCACTCAAAACGTCTTCTTGATCAATTGTTGGAGCTTCATGAGAGGGAGAGAGTGATTTAGAACGAGGTTCCACAAATTGATCCAAGATAGGGATGCCCCCTTCATGATGTGGAATCTCATATTCAAATTCATGAATGTAGAAATTTGATAGAAATTGCAACTATTCAAGATTTCAAATTGAAAAACAAGAGACACAATTCTACTTTATTAATCTGTGGAATGGAAATAAAAATTTAGATAAATGCACATAGACATGTAACAAGAGAAACCATAAATACATAGTGGTTCCTTGTGGAACCTAATTGGGGAAAACCCATGAAGCCTCTTTGCATTAATCATTTGAATTGATAAACTATTACAATTTCTTGCTCCTTCTTTGAGCACAACCTACAAAAGAATAATTGTTCTCCTACTAATTAAGGACCTATGGCCAACACTTAGCCACTTTATGCCTCTATCAGCCTCCTATTTCCTAGAAGAATCATTGAGGAAATTAGCTCCTAAAATATAAGAATCGCCTCTTCTTTGTTTGCACAATTTGTAAGGATTGATCTCCTTACTCATGCAAAACATGTACACTCAAAACTAGTATACAATGCATGTTACACTACCTTCTCATCTCCACTTCAATTGAAGAATTTTAATTCCATGCATGGATTGGCTATTTTGGGTTGATTGATTAGTGAACTAACAGATCTCTGAGTTATAATTATATATCATTGCACAACTGACCTTCAACTGACTCCTACAATAATTATAGGTCAGTTGCCTAAATACAACTAAAAATAACTAAACTAGATTGCTAAAATTTAGTAACCACACATGCATAACTAACATACAAGCCCTCTAACTCAAATTTACTGAGCTAACTAAGTGACAAGGTCATGTCACACAACATAACTACCTCCAAGTTATCTGCAAATGTGGAATTTCAATTTTACTAATTTTGACTAAGGCAAAAGTTAAATTGACCTTTCTTGCTACATTTTTTCAACACTCTCTCTTAGCAAGAAAGGGATTTTGCATCACCCCTATCCTGAACCTGTGGAATGTACTCTAACACTACCTCTCATTGTTTTTCTACTACTACAACAACTACAACTAAGAATCATCCAAAAAGAACATTTAATCAACTGTGTCTCTGCAACTGTCTACTTGGAAGACTGCACTGGTGTTGATTATGCACTCTGCCTCGTGCATTGTTATCAACACTCCTTTGTGCTCCTTAACATCTAATAGCACCAACTAACACTGAACCTTATACTACTAAACTCTATGGGCCCCTGTAGGAAGGTAATGATCCACGAGGAAAGTAAATGACAACTACTCTCCTATGGAACCTACCAAATTCTTTGTGACTCTGAGACTAAGGCTCAACATCGCCCCACCTCACTCCTAGAGGTATAATTGCATGCATGGAAAACTATATCTCTAGCTTGTATATATTTTTCACTCTAACTTCAATATGTTTTGCTTGATTGGTGGCTACATGTTTCAGAAGGGCTTTCCCCTACCTGAAAATAACATCATAACCTATATCCTCCAATACTACTACAAAGATCAAGTTCTTATTCATCCTAGGTACAAACATTACATATTTGAGGCAAATATGGGAGCCATACTTACTCTTAAAGGTTACAACACCAATTCTTGTACAACTCTACCTCCCATAATCCCCCAATTCAATATGCATCTGGAGATCCTTCTCCTCCAAGGTAGTGAAAATTTCCTTATTTCTTGTTATATGTTAAGAGGCACCAGAATTTAGTTACCAATCACTCCCTCTTACTGTGTTGGTCAAGCAAGCAAGGAGGGTGAAATCTAGCTTAAATTGGGAAGACAAGGTGGTGGGCTCCAGTATTGTAGCAATAATGCTGCAACTCCTAGGACTCCCTTCTTTACTTTTATCAACCTGGTTGTTCGTAACAAACTTGGAAGTGACAGTGCTATATGCACAACTACTAGCTCTTTCCGTGGCTGTCACTTGATCAGCTAGCACAAGTCTGCTAGGAGCTTAAGCCAAATTGTATGAGCTCTTAGAAGAAGCTTTTAACAGATGGATGAAATCTAACTCGAAGGAGGCTAATCAACTTGCAGAAAGAAACTGAAAAGATGAAAGGAAGTGCAAACCCTAGCAAACCCTAGTTTTACCAACTAGCCCTATTGATGCAAGAAAAAGGATGAACGCTACTGAAAAATATGCCATTGACTCTAAAAAGGTAAAATGCATATGACTAAGCTACTTCTGAAGTGAAATATGAAAAAAACATATTTTTGTACTTTTGAGCAATCTTGTAAAATTATTATGCATGTATTTCAATTGTTTTGACTGTGCAGAGGTGAAAGGAAATAGAGCGGGTGCTTGCAAGAGGTTGGGAAGGTGAGAAGAGGGCCTAAGGGGTCCCTAGCACCCTTCTAGAGAGTTTCACGGTGTTCAGATAACAAGAAACCACTTCTGTGAGCTTCTACAGGAAGTCTGCAGGGGTTCTACAGGATGTTCCAAAAGGGAATTTTGTAGGGTTGATGGAGGAAGAAAGGTTAAGAAGTGGGTATGGAGGTGAGATAAGGGTGTGAGGAGATCCAATACTTGGTGGATGGAGCTGAGGAGTGATGAGGATGGTTGGATTTGTTCAAGGAGGGGTAGAGCAATGTTGCACAAAAATATGGAAATTAGGGCAAAGTGAGAGAATGTGGCAAATGTAAGGAAAGAATATGAGTTAGAGGATGGAGTAGGTGGAATTGATGGAGTAAGGGTCGATAGAGATGTATTACAGGTGCTCTGTAAGTTATTTCCCAAACTGAACAAACAAAGACTCGGAAAACCAAGGACCTAGCAACATTAACCTAATCTGACCTAAATAACAACAAAGAAAATGAACAGAAGTTTATTTGCACGAAATCATGTGAAATAGCTATGAAAACTAAGCAATCATGAACCTGAGCATGTAACCACAACTTGTATTAACTTCTGCAAATGAGAATCTAACACTAATAATTGCATGATGAAGCAAAGACGATGTTTTTGGTGGCGATAAGGACACCTTGGTCTCAGCTCATGGTCCCACGGAGGGAGAGGTGAGATCAGGGGTGCTTGATAGCATTTTTCTAAATAACTTCTCGGTTATTAACCTATCAAATCAACCTAAACATGAGAAAACCCTTTTAATCATCAACAATGACCTAGGTAACCAAGCAAGATTTTAATCTACTTAACAGAAATTATTTTGCAAAGACATTAAAACATATAACAATACACAAAGGAGACCTTGGCACTTGGGTTGGGCCCAACCCTAAGTGCTACAGGCTAATAAGAAAAAGCTTAGAACTGATGCCAAATGAAACTGCTTTCCATTACTAAAAAATAACCATGTCACAAAGAAAGTTGTACAACAAAAGCTACAAAATGAGCTGGAAAACTAACAACACTATAGTGCAAAATAAAACTGCTCAAAAGGTAACCTACGAAGGCTAGAAGCCTTCCTATTTATGCACTACGAGGGTCTCCAACAACCCTCCTTAACTCAAGGGGATCAGCTACTCAAACTGCCAGTGATCAATCAATTCACACAAAACTGCTCGGCTGCCCTTGGGAATCCTTTTCGGTAGCCTGCTGAACTCCGAGCCGAGGGTGGAGAATTTGAGGAAGGGACCATTTAGTGTAGGAGACACCCTTCCTACAAATCCTCACCCTTGTTCCTTCATGATTGGTTGTCATCTGGCTCATAAATGCTTGGCCTTGGTCCAAAATTTGTCCAAAAATATGCAATAACCACATGTTAGCCTTCTTGGTCAAGTGACTATTCTCATTCATTCAAATAACATAAATATACTCAAAAAACATGCATAAGCTATGAAAAATGGTGGATTGATGAAGAACAGTTAGGAAAAATGAGCCCAATAAGTTATCCAATTCTGGGGCTCATCATCACCCCCCTACTAAATGGGTTGCTCATCCTCTGAGCAACTAATCCATCTCCTCATCCTTGATTGCCTTTACTGCCTCTCTCACATCCCAGGCCTCCAAGGTGATATATTCTTCATGGTCATTAAATCCTACTTTTCTTTCCACTTCCTCCCACTCCCTGTGTTCCTCCTCTTCTTTGGCTCCTTCCAATAGCCCCAAAAGCAAGGGAGAACTAAAATTTAGGCCAATCCACTTAGCCTGCAGATGTTGCATTGACTGTTTATAGAGGGCTAATCTCGCCAAGGCCTCCCTCATCCTTTTTGGGGAGTGGTACTCTCTTGTTTTTAGGTTGTGGGATAGTGTGTTCCACCACCGTGTGCAAGCATGAATGCAATTATCCCCCAACAGTCTTTCCATGTCCTCAAAATGGGCTATGGCTTGAGCTTGTCATTCAATGTAATCTAGTAGGGCCTGAGAGTCGTTGGCTAAGTGCTGGTGGGCATATATTAATGCTGAGGGGTCCTCCATCTCTACTCTGATCATTAGTGGTTCCCTTAATTCCCTGTCCATAATATTTCGGACTCTACTGCCCTCTTTTATTCATGATTTAGCTAAGAGGCCATGGCCATAAGTTGCACATCTCCTACCACAGCATTGGGGTCCCACAAATTCATGTTGGGAAGGGCCAAGTTGTGTAAGTAAAACTCTGATAATTTGGCCTTATCCTCTGATGAGATACTGTCACATAAAGCCATGAATTGATGGTAGTTTTTAAATGGAGTGGTGCCCCTTTGGGCCAAGGTGTTTATCTGGAAATCCAAACATCGATCCTTAAGGTATAAGGCATATGATTTGGCAGGTTGCCTGCACTACATGGCCTCTACTGCCCAGCTGGCCATTCAGGCCAGGTGGGCTTCCTTCTCTTGCACCTATTTCCATAGAGACTTTATCTCCTATGCTGCTCGCAATTCCTTCTCCTGTAGCTATCTAGTTAGTGCCTCAACCTCAGCCTGCAACCCATATTTTCTCTATTGTTGATCAGGGGTTTCTTTGTCTATGGGGGGATTTTCCTGTTTCCGCTGTTCTCCCAAGATGTGGGGCCTGTCGTCTCTACAGTGTCCCTGTAGCTGTAGCTGTTGTTTTAGCAGCTCGTTTTCTTCCTGTAGCTTGGCCCGCTAACTGCCTTCCACATGCCTTACCATATCCAATTTCTTTCTTGCCTCCTTGAGTTGTTCCACTAGGGGACCTATGTCTGCCACACCCTTGGACTTGGCGATCTTCATCCAAGTGTGGGTCCTCACTCTCTCTTCTTCTAGTGCAAAGAAAAGTGGCACCGCGAATTTTTGGGGAATTATCTTTCCGGCCTCTAATAGGTTATAGTAAGAGCCCAAGCTAGGCTGAGGGCTTAACTCCAAAATGTTCTCAGCCTTTTATTCTTCCTGTGATGATTTAGCTGCCTTTTCCTCCAATTCCTCGGTCTCCTTTAGCTTAGCTAGCGTTTCCTGTAGAACTGTATCAACTTCCTGTAGAGATGTCTTTGTGTCCATCATTTTAATCCTTTCCCTCTACGTGGACGTTTTCGGGCTTCCTCATTCATAGGTGATGAATATCTTTGGGGGAGACTCCTCCTTTAGTTTAGTTGTGGCGTCCTCAATAATAATTGGATCTTTTGACTATGGTTAGGGTTTTCCCACTTTTATCCATGTGCTCCGTCTTGCTTTAAAGTACATGGATGTCTCCCTTTTTCTTTTCCATTTTTGTTTTCGAGATGTGCTTAAGGTAGCCAGCACAGTTGCTGCCTCATTGGCCAAAATCTCAAGTGACTTCTCCTCTTGCTGGTATGTTTCATGCTTCGTGTAGAAAGTCCTGTGTCAACTATTTCGGTTTGCTTGGCTGGGGGTGTCTTTTCCTTTTGTTTCTATGTGGTTTCTTTTGCTATGCCACTCTTTAGTTGGGATTTTTCAACCCTCTTTACTCTACCATGCAATCATTTTTCCCTGGGTGTTTGTGCTGTTGTTCCTCCCAGTGTTTTGGGCTCAGCAATTTGGCCCTTTCCCCATTCCTCTTTCTGTCCTTTTTTTGTTTGTTTGTCCTATGTTTCTTTACCGCTGGCTTTCTCTCCTGCTTCAGTGTGTTCCCCTTCTTCACTGCTAGATGAGGTGAGCTCCTCGGCCAAAATTCTAATATCGTCATCTCTGGACATGTTTCGGAAAGTTTCCTAAGGGATGGGGACAATGTAGTTGTGGAGGGCATCTTCCACTAAAAGTTGATGAGCCCATGATAGGCTAATTGATCTAGTGTCCCTTCGTTCAATTTTGTGCTACATTCAATTAATGACTATAGATGAAAATAGGGGATGCTCAAATTCTTTTCTGGAGGTAAATCCATTCCATGTCTTACTTTGCTCAGCAACCTGAAATGATAGCCGTAGACAATGTTGAACCTCCCTTCACAGGTAATGTATTTCATGATTTGGAAATTGACTTCACTCCAGAGAGGAGGTAAGCTGGTTCTCCAGACTCCATTTTTGTCCTCTACAGGATGTTCCTCGGGTAGGAAGAATGCTTTCTTGGCAGCTTGGCCCAATGTCCTCTCTTCTTTGCTCTAAGGTATCCCTAATGGCAGACTAGTAACTCGACTAATGAGATCAGGGGTAAGCTCTAGGGTCAACCCTCTAAAATTCTCTGTGGCCTGTGTCTTTGATTAATTTTGCAGGGACATTAAAAATTCCTCGTTATCTCATCATGATGACCCTAAATTTTTTCACAAAAGGACATCCAATTGACACGGGTGAAGAGGTTCACCACGTTAGGATTCTCGTGCAGCTTACTCGGATCTGAGGGTTCTTTCCTGATAAACCCCCCTAGCATGGTGAGAGTGCTTTGTTTTATGCTCTGATCAGAAAAGGGAATGTTGTTTATGGTTTCCTCCCTTGAACTTCAAGAAGGGATCTCTCGGGTGTTCAAATTTTAATTAGCACCAATTTCCCTGGTTTTTAAGGCTGTTGCTACCCAAAACTCGGTTGTCCGTTTATGAAAGGAAAAATTGGGTTTCCACAGACAGAGTATAGAGTTCAATTTTTATGCCTAGCATACATACAACGATGTAAATTCAAATTCTTCATACATAGGCTAGCCCTCACAGTTGCATAGGAGAATTTTTAACAGGAACCGTGGAGGAGAATTTTGACGCAGAAATGACTGAGAAATTCCGTGCAACACACAGGAAAACTGCTATTTCCAACTCACTGGCAGACTTGTCTCTGACTTTCCAATTCAAGATAGTTAAATTCACCACCTTTTCGAAACATACCATGCATGGAAGAGTTTTTTCGAGCCTACCTCTCTTGGAACTCCAAATTCGACGAAGAAAAGTCCAGGCTTCCCTGCTCCAGAAAGTTGTGCCGTACTTCCTGTACAACTTCTTTTTATAGAACTCTCGCCGGCTTCTATAGGATGCCACTACACCTTTGAACAAGCCCGGTACACTGGAGATTTTTGAAACAGGCTGAAAAGCTCGGTGGGGGATGATGGGTTAACAGATTTTGGAAGTAGAGGACGCGTACTTCGGTCGAGGACATTGCAAGTGCAAATGAACAGCGGGTGGTGAGAGTTTTCAGCCGAGCATCTTTTAAATGCGGTGCAATTCGTGGTGAGGGGATGAGGTGGCCGAACCGAACCATTGATACAACGTCACGACCATCATTTCTCTACGTGTCCCTGACTGCCATCACCTCCCCTCTGCCATTAACCGCCACCACCACTGCCAGTCCCGACGATTTTCCCCGACTGGACACTCCACACGTGTCGGCTGCATGTCTCATCGGTAATTTTTAACATAAATGAGCTTGTTCGGATCCCACGAAGCTATGTAACTGGCTGAGGGTGGCCAGTTGACTGGCCATCGATCCCATTCAATACGAACCATTTTCACAAACATGTAGTTTTTGAAATATGGTTTATGCAATTGATGAATGAGTTTAGACACTTACCTGCGTGGTCATGGACACGTTATGCAGACTTAGGGCCTTGGAACCACTGCTTCACTTGCTGATGCCTCGTGCACGAGTGTTAGAACCCATTCCTTCATTTGTTGATGTTGATGCACGGGTTTTGGAACCCAATCCTTTGGTTGTCAATGCTGCATGCACAGGTTCTATTGGGTTTTGGTTGTCAAGGATGTTTTCACATCCAAGAGGAGCCTTTTGCATGTTCCCTTTGTTGATTTGAGCTACCCCTGCCTCCAGAGTATGTCTTCTAGAGGGATCAGCTACTACAGGATTCCTGTAGGATGTCCTGTAGCTGCTGCTCCTCCTGGGATGCAGGCTAAACGAGTGGGGCTATATTGCTGATGAGGGATTCGTTGATGAAGAGTCTAGATGGAGTTTGGATAGGTAGGGTGAGCGAGACTTTGTTACTTGACTTGTCACTAAATTTTTTTGCTGTCAATATGAGGAAAATAGGGTTTCTTGTATGACTGTGCAGGAACATATAACTAGGTGGGTGATGGAGGTGTAAATAGATGGAACAGGGTGCCATATGGTGATGGGTGGAAACAAGGGTGGCTGCAGGCCTAACAAGTAGATTCCAACCTTCAGATTCCCTTCCAAAATCGATTTTGGCTTGCTCGAAGTTTCTACAGGATATTTCCTGTAGAAGAAATAGACTTCCTGTAGAAGAGGTAGAGCTTCCTGTAGAAGATGAAATCTGAGCCCGAGAGTGATCAAATCCTAGGAAAGGAAAGTGGTCATGGAGGAAGTGTCTGTGAGGGTGTCCTGTAGCTTGGTGTGGACCCTTATCCTTGTTTTGCACGACCATCCTTACCTACAATGTATTCCCTGCAACCTGCAATTATTTCACAGAGATTAGGCCTTTTGTTTCTTCTTTTCTTTTGAGAGAGAGATAGACAGTTGGGGCGCCTCCATGAGGTTTTCACCCTCACTATCTACCCTGGGTGCCTCGAAGAGGTTTTCACCCAATGATCTTTTTATTCCATTTTTCTATTTTTTTTTTTTATGATCAAGGTGTGGGTGGAAGAGAGACAGGGCCCTGCTCCACTACCAGCACTGATTTGTCCAAAGTTTCAATGAACTCCTACCTCGAAAGGGGTTTCTTGTAGATTTCAAACGATGCCCATTGACAAGCATGGGGATGGCTTCTTCATCAATGGTCCCGATAATGATTGAACCATTTTTGTTGCATTTCTCCACTATATATGGTCATAACCACCTTGTCCTCAGCTTCCCTTTGAAATCCTTGTATCTCGAGTCATACAGCAGTGCACAATCTCCCGGCTGGAATTGCTTTTCATTAAGGTGTCATTCATGCCATATCTTCCTTTGGAGTTGAACTACTTCTGAGTGGAGGAGGGCCTGCATTCTCTATTCATCTAATCCATTCAGCTACAGTAATCTTTCACGTTGAGCATGGCTGAGATCTAATTCCAGCTGAGCTACCACCCTCAATGTGTTGTACTCGAAATCTATAGGAAACAAAGCTTTCTTCCCATAGACTAGCTCATAAGGTGTGAAACCTGTTGTAGTTTTCCAAGTGGTGTTGTAGGCCCTGGTGGTCTCAACCGGGTGATCTGTCCAATCCTTTCTATTTCCACTCACCACCTTAGTCAAAATCTCTTCCAGTGCTCTATTAGTGACTTCCACCTGCCCATTTTCTTGTGTGTGATATCGGGTGGAAGTTCTGTGCTTGATCTTGTGATGAGCGAGCAGGTCTTCAATCAGGTTAGAGATGAACTGGCTTCCTTGATTGGTGACCAACTCTCTTGGGTAGCCAAACTTGTAGAAGATATTTTCCGTGAAAAACTCATCCACATTTTCTTCTGTCGCTGCCTTGATTGCCTTTGTTTCTGCCCACTTTGTTAGGTAGTCGGTGCACACAATGATGTAACACCTTTGCTTTGAAGTAGGGTTGATAGGACCCACAAAATCCATGCCCCACTTCCCAAATGGCTTGAAGGTCACTTGAGATTGGAAGGGAATTTCATCCCTTGGAGTTTGTTTCCCCATCCTTTGACATTAGTCACACTGGCTGAAGTATCTTTTGACATCTTGATGAAGAGTAGGCCAATATTAGCCTGCCTGTAGAATTTTTAAGGCAGTTCTTTTTGCTGCAAAGTGGCCTCCGCAGGGCCCATTGTGACAGGTTAGGAGGATGTCAAAGACCTCAAGATCTGATCTGGGCCAATTTTAAACAGGTTTCCCCCAATCCAAGTGAATGGGGCACTCTTCCTCAGAATTCGGCTCTTCTCCTTTCAGGATAGGTGCGGAGGGAACTGTGTTGAGACCAAGTATTTTGCTATATCATCAAACCATGGAGAGAGTACTGAGATAGCAAAGAGGTGTTCATCTGGCATATGGTCATCCACTGTCCCTTCTTCACCTGTAGGCAAATCCAATCTAGATAGGAAGTCAGCAACAATGTTTTCCTTACCTAGCCTCTCAACAATGGTCAAATCAAATTGCTGCAACAAAAGTAATCATCTAATGATACAAGAACTTACATCAGGCTTATTCATTAAATATCTAATCGCAACATGATTAGTGTGTACGAATGTTTGATAACCAGTGATGTAGTGTCTAAACTTGTTTAGGGAATGGACTACAACTAGGAATTCTTTTTCGGTTACAGTATAGTTCATCTCTGCCTTGGACAGGTTTTTGCTGACAAAGTATATGGCATATGGTATTTTCTCCTCAACTTGTCCTAAGGCTACCCCTATGGCTTTTTTTGAGGCATCGATGTGGATGTGGAAAGGTAGGGCCCAGTTTGGACCTCTAAAAATCGAGGCAGACACCAGCTTATCTTTCAACTCCTCCAGAGCCCCTTGAAAGTCGTCAGTCCATTTAAACTCAACATCTTTCCCCAAGAGGCCAAACAATGGTGAGGCTAACTTACTGAAATATTTAATGAATCTTCTATAATATCCTACTGAGACTAGGAAGCTCTGAACATCTCTTAGCTTTTGAGGAGGTGGAACCTTCTGGATGATAGCAATTTTGTTGGGATCCACTTGTAATCCTTGCTGAGAAATTGTATGACCTAGCACGATCCCTTCAGTCATCAAAAATTCACAATTTTCAGGACTAAGGGACAGGTTCATCTCAATACACTTGGCCAAGACTTTTCCTAGGTTAGCCAATGCTTCTTGGAAGTTGGACCCATAAGAAGTAAATTCATCCATGTAGATCTCCACTGAATTGTGAACCAGCTTCACAAATATTCTCGATACTGCTCTCTGGAAAGTGGCAGGAGCATTGCATAGCCCAAAGGGAAGGACCTAGTAGGCAAAGGTACCCCAAGGACAAGTGAAGGTGGTCTTATCTTGGTCCTCCGTGCTGATTTGGATCTGATTACACTCACTGAACCCATCTAGGAAAGAGAACTTCTTCCCTGCCAGTCCATCCAACACTTGATCTATGAAAGACAAAGGGAAATGGTCCTTCTTGGTAGCTTTGTTAAGTTCTCGGTAATCTACACATATTCTCCACTTCTTGTTTTTCTTGGGCACAAGCACTAGAGGTGAGACCCACTCACTATCAGAGATGGGATAGATGAATCCTACACCCAACAACTTTTACAATTCTTCTTTGACAATGTCTTTGAGGGCATGATTCATTCTCCTCTGAGGCTACTGAACTGGTTTGCAATCCTCCTTGATGTAAATGTGATGCGTAGAGACCGAAGGGTGGACTCCTTTCATCTCCTTATAGCTCCAAGCGAAAGCATCCAAATGATGGTTCAATAAGATACACAGTTCCTTCTCCTGGGAGGGAGATAGAGATGAGCTGATCTTTAAGGTTCTTTCAAGGCCAAATTCCACATTCTTAACTCTAGGTGAGGTCGGATCAGCCACACAGAGGTCCACTAAAGTGCTATCTTTGGTACCTTCCACCAACTCCTCTAATGGCAGTGCGCTAGGAGGTGGATTTTGAATCAAATTCTCAATCACGTCATCCTCAGTTTGAGGACCTCCCCTAGTGGCTTCTACTGTGCATAATGGTGCAAAGTAGACCTCATATTCATCTCCCTCTTCCAACCATAGTGGTAAATCATGTTCTAGCAGAGGTTGGGCAAAAGGGTATAGGACTAGCTGTTTGGACATAGGCTCATTCTTGATGGTCATGCTCCCAGATCGATAATTGATGTAGGCATTTGCAGTAGCTAACCAAGGCCTTCCCAGAATGAGGGGGTATCCAGTGAGTTTTGCCTTTGGCTAAAGGACCAAGAACTCCGTAGGGTACTCCCAAGAGTCAATAGAGACCAGGACATCTTCCACAATCCCTTTGGGAGTCACGGTGGAGCATTTTGCTAACTGCAGTACTATCGACGTCTTTCTTAAGGAACTCTGAAGGTTGAGTTTAAGCATAGTGTCCCTAGTCATCACATTAATGGCAGCCCCTAGATCAATCAAGGTGTGGGGGATTATGGTGCCATTGATGTGGACATCAACTATAGGACTCCCAGGGTCCAAATATTTTGGACAGATTAATTACCCCAACATTGGATAGGACAGTTCTCCTTTGACATTGATAGTCGGGGCATCTCTCTTGCGCTTGCCTGGGTACCTAAAACACTTCTCCTTGATCAATTTTTTGTATATTGGTACATATTTTATGGCCTAGAGAAGTGGTATTTTCACATACAACTGCCAGAAGTCCAGTCTCCTTCGGGTTTGGTTACGTGGTTACTGTTAGTCACTCATGAAAGGGTGGAATGGCTTTGGGTTCACTTTCCTGTTTCTCTTCCTTATCATCCAGGGGAGGAGGTTGGCGATCTGGAAGGACCTTTCCACATCATAGGTTGATCTCTTGGATCTCCACAACATAGGTAGGGCATGTTGTTTCCCCAGTGTATACCTGCTGGGCCTATTTGTTGTTGGGGTTTGGGTTCAGTTGAGCAGGCATCTGGGATTGTCTTGGAGGAGCAGGAGGTAATGGTTGTGGGTGAGAAGGTGGTGGAGGCAGAATGGTGGGAAGAGAGTTGTATTGGGGCCTCCACCTCAGCTGAGGTGCATTCCACTGAGGTTGTAGCTGGACATGTGAGTGAAATGAATGAGCAGTAGGTTGAGTATGGTATTGAGATGGATAAGACCACGGAGGAGGTGCGGACCAGGAAGGATGAGCAGAGGGACCCCAAGAAGGTATATGAGCATATTGGTTGGGGCTAAAATAAGCTTGGGATGTCCCTTGCATCCCCTGCTGGTAAGGTATGGGTCCATGCGGCCTCCTTTAGTTGAGGAAGTAGAGTGGTTCAGTGGCTACCTCAGTTCTTTGGTACATGGCTTTAAATTCAGGTTAGGTTGTGCATTGGTTTGTGGGGTGGTCTTCCTAACAAACGAAACATACCTCTACTGAGTGAAATGGAAACTCGTTCTTAGGGTGCTTCCTCGTTCATGTGGGACAGAAAATGGCCAAAGCCCTATCAGCTTCCTCTTTCTTCTGTTGGATTCGGAAAGTATCTAGTTGCATGGAAATGGTCTGTTTCATCTCACTTTTGAGGTCTTCCATCTTATTAGCAAACTCATGCTTGGAGAAGGTGGCACTAGCTGAAAGTGGATTCCCCCTACCTCTTTCCTGGGCTTCCCTAGAATGGTTTCTAAACACAGTCTTTATGTCCTCATAAGGTAGTTGGTAGATGTCTCCTCCAGCTAGCAAATGGAGGGTATCTAGAAGGTCTTCAAGGACTCCTCGGAGCAGAACTAGCTTCAGAGATTCATGGTCAAGTGTGCACCTGGCCCATTTATAGCTAAGTTGGAACCTTTCCTTGTAGTCTTGTAAAGACTCATCACTTCCCATGGCCATCTGAAAGATCTCCCCCTTCGTTTCCTTTGACCTACAGTATTCCCAGTATTTGTTGCTAAAGGCTTGCTGCATTTGAGCCCAAGTTGTGATACTGTTTCCAGGCAACCCCATGAACGAGCGTAGTGCTGCATCCTTGAAGATAGAAGGAAAGAGTTTCAACTTTTTCTTGTCTTCTGCATAGTCATAAGTTCGACAAAGGACAACAAACTCAAACAGGAAGGCGGGTCTTCAGTGATCAATCCATGGAAGTGAGGTAAGGCTGAGGGACTTATGGTTTTCATTTTCATGTCCCTATTGGTCTCTTAGATGGGAAAATCACCCTCTATTTCTCCTCATCTCTTATGTCATTTATGTGTTTAGCCATGGTCTCAAGAGGGATTTTCTCTTTCTCTTCTTCTGTTATAGGATCTTTGTATATCTCTGGAGGTTCACCTATAGGTACTTCTAGATCACTACCACCAAAGAAGAGAGAAGGGTGACTTAGTGATGTGGTGGGGGTGTTGGGTAAGAATTTTCGGGTATGTTCTCTATTCCTACGAGGCATGAAATGAAAGATTTTTGTTTGCTTTTGTTTTTTTCTTCTTGTACCTACAAAACTAAAATAGATTGAACTGCAAATAACTAAAATCTATCTTGCTAAAATGAAAATGCGGAATTGAAATGAAAGCAAGAAAGGACTAATCTATTTTGTGGAAATGAAATTGCAGAAACGAAACACTAAGCCACGCTTGTGGAATGGAAATTGCAGAAATGAAATGCTAATCTATGAATGCAGGAAATGTCTAATCTACTTTTACAGAAATGGAATTGCAGAATGGAAATGAAACAATCTACTCTACGCTTGCTGAAATAAACTACTTAGCATAAGGTTGTAGTAGAAAATAGAAGAAAAGCAACAATCACAAATACTTTGACGCTTCCCTAGCAACGACACCAAAAAGATGGTGGGCTCTAGTATTGCAGCAATAATGCTGCAACTCCTGGGACTCGCTTCTTTACTTTTATCAACCCGGTTGTTTGTAACAAAGTTGGAAGCGATGGTGTTACATGCACAAGTACTAGTTCTTGCCGCGGTTGTCACTTGATCAGCTGGCACAAGTCTGCTAGGAGCTTAAGAAAACTTCTATGAGCTCTTAGAAGAATCTTTTAATTGATGGATGAAAGCTAACTCGAAGGAGGCTAATCTACTCACTGAAAGAAACAGAAAAGCTGAAAGGAAGTGCAAACCCTAGCAAACCTTAGTTTTACCAACTAGCCCTACTGATGCAAGAAAAAGGATGAACGCTACTGAAAAAGATGCCATTGACTCTTAAAAGGTAAAATGCATGTGACTAAGCTACTTCTGAAGTGAAATATGAAAAAACATCTTTTTGTACTTTTGAGCAATCTTGTAAAATTATTATGCATGTATTTCAACTGTTTTGACTGTGCAGAGGTGAAAGGAAATGGAGTGGGAAGTTACAGGAGGTTGGGAAGGTGAGAAGAGGGCCTAAGGGGTCCCTAGCACCCTACCAGAGAGTTTCACAGTGTTCAGATACCAAGAAACTGCTTCCGTGACCTTCTATAGGAAGTATGCAAGGGTTCTACAGGATGTTCTGTAACTTCTACAGGATGTTACGAAAGGGAATTTTGGAGGGTTGATGGAGAAAGAAAGGTGAAGAAGTGGGTATGGAGGTGAGATAAGGTTCTGAGGATGTCCAGGACTTGGTGGACGGAGTTGAGGAGTGATGAGGATGGTTGGATTTGTTCAAGGAGGGGTAGAGCAATGTTGAACAAAAATATGGAAATTAGGGCAAAGTGAGAGAATGTGGAAAATGTAAGGCGAGAATCTATGTTAGAGATGGAGCAGGCATGATTGATGGAGTAAGGGTCGATAGAGAGGTATTACAGGTGTTCTGCAAGTTATTTCCCAAACTAAACAAACAAAGACTTGGAAAACCAAGGACCTAGCTATTTTAACCTAATTTGACCTAAATAACAAGAAAGAAAATGGGTAGAACTTTATTTTCACGAAATCACGTGAAATAGCTATGAAAACTAAGAAATCATGAACCTGAGCATGTAACCACAACTGGTATTAACTTCTGCAAATGAGAATCTAACACTAACAATTGCATAATGAAGCAAAGACAATGTTTTTGGTGGTGACAAGGACACCTTGGTCTTAGCTCATGGTCCCATAGAGGGAGAGGTGAGATCAGGGGTGCCTGATAGCCTTTTTCTGAATATCTTCTCGGTTATTAACCTATAAAATCAATCTGAACATGAAAAAACCCTTTTAATCATCAACAATGACGTAGGTAACCAAGCATGATTTTAATCTACTTAACATAAATTATTTTGCAATGACATTAAAAGATATAACAGTACACAAAGGAGACCTTGGAACTTGGATTGGGGCCAACCCCAAGAGCTATAGGCTCCTAAGAAAAAGCTTAGAACTGATGCCAAATTAAACTTCTTTCCATTACTAAAAAATAACCATGTCACAAAGAAAGTTGTACAACAGATTCTACAAAATGAGCTGGAAAACTAACAGCACTATAATGCAAAATACAACTGCTCAAAAAATAACCTATGAAGGCTGAAAACCTTCCTATTTATGCACTACGAGGGTCTCCAAAAACACCCGTTAACTCAAGGGGCTCGGCTACTCAAACTGCCAGTGACCAGTCACTTTACAAAAAACTGCTTGGTTGACCTTGGGAATCCTTTTCAGTGGCCTGTTGAACTCTGAGCTGAGGGTGGAGAATTCAAGGAAGGGGCCATTTAGTGTAGGAGACACCCTTCCTACAAATCCTCACCCTTTTTCCTTCATACTTGGCTATCATCTAGCTCATAAATGCTTGGCCTTAGCCCGAAATTTGTCCGAAAATCTGCAATAGCCACATGTTAGCCTTCTTGGTCAAGTGACTATTCTCATTCACTCAACTAACATAAATATACTCAAAAAACATGCATAAACTATGAAAAATGGTGGATTGATGAAGAACAGTTAGGGAAAATGATCCCAATAAGTTACCCAATTCCGAGGCTCATCACAAGGCATCACCTCATGCTCTTGTTGTAAGCTCCTTGTTAGATTTCCTTTGTGGACACTTTGTTGCATAGCATTTGAATTCATAGCAGTGATTTTTTTTTTTTATCTAGCTAGACATAGCCTCACCTTAGGACTTATTTCCCTTAGCCTTCATTCCTTTGCCAACTAGAGAAAATTTCTCTTCCTCTTCTTTGATGTTACTCCATCTCTCATATTTCTCCTAAATTCTTCTTAAACCAAATCGAGCCACAATCTTTCCCAATTTGGTAATTTTTCCCTTCCATTCACAGTGTCCTAGTAATTGTGTTACGATTTTGGAAGGCGTAGAGGAGCTAGGCTCACTAGGTCATGTTTTGCTACAACCACCCCAACCCCTCCAAGCTCATCTTGAACTTTAGCAAACTTAGAGAGATAGTGTGGAATAGTGTCATTTTTATGCATCCTAATGTTTCGAAGTTTGTATTTTAGGGCCAATTTTCTATGGTCATTGCTATTGTCGAATATCTTTGTCAGTTATTTCCACATAGCAAATGGTGTCCCTTTTTCATGGAGATTTGAGACTATGTGGTCTCTCACACCCTCGAGGATGACCCTCTTGGCTCTAGCAACATCCTTCTTCCTCTCGGCTAATTTCTGTGCAACAGACTGCTGGGTTTTTACAATGTCATTTTTAACATATTCTAACACACCATAATCATCAAGCACTACTTCCATATGGTCCTTTCAGGATATGAAATTCGAGCTACCCTCCAGGGCATCCTCCAATCTCAGTTCGTTGAAAGTGATTATCCCAAATCTAAAGAAAAAAATGCTACATTGAAGTTGCAATTTGAAATTTATGAAGAACAAGTTTGAAATGATGGTCTCTAATGCAATTTCAGGGCTTTGATACCATGTAGAAATTTGATATAAATTGCAATTGCTCAATATTTCAAACTAAAAAACAAGAGACATAATTCTACTCTATTATTCTGTGGAATGAAAATCACAATTTAGAACAACATGCATAGACATGCAACAATAAAAACCACAAATAAATAGTGATTTCTATGGGAACCCAACTAGGAAAAACCCCTCAAGCTTCTTTGCATTAATCAGTTGAATTGAGAAACTATTACAATTTATTGCTCCATCTCTGAGCGTAACTCGCAAAAGAATAATTGTTCTCCTACTGATTAAGTACCTCTAGCCAACACTTAGCTACTTTATGCCTCTATCAGCCTCCTATTTCCTTTTGAAATCCTTGAGGAAATTAGCCCTTGAAATATAGGAACTTCCTCCTATTTTCTTGCGTTATTCCCAAGGATTGATCTCTCGACTCATGCAACACCTATGCACTCAAAACTAGTATACAATGCATGTTACATTGCCTTCTCATCTCCACTTCAACTGAGGAATTTTAATTCCATGCATGTATTATCTATTTTGGGTTGATTGATTAGTTAACTAATAAATCTTTGAGTTAGACGGATGTCCCATTGCACAACTGAACTTCAACTGACTCCAACAATAGTTAGAGGTTAGTTAATTGAATGCAACTAAAAATAACTGAAGTAGATTGCTAAAATTTAGCAATCACACATGCATAACTGAACTCCAAGCCCTCTAACTCGAATTTACTGAGCTAACTAAGTGACAAGGCCATGTCAGTCAAGATAAATGCCTCCAAGTTGTCTATTGATGTGAGATTTTAATTTTACTCAATTTGACTAAGGAAAAAGTCAAATTTAGCTTTCTTGCTACATTTTTTAAAAATTGATAATAATTTGCATGCCAAAATCTATCCAAGCAACCAATTTGTCACCCAACAACATTGCCAATTTTGAAGATTCAAGAAAGATCACATCTCTAAAAAATATAAATTTCTTATTCACTTCATCTTAGATACAATATGCTTTGGATGTATCTGAGTGCACATGACTATACATTTCTAACTCCTTGCACCAAGTTTTTCTATATGTTCCTTAGGTATCAAGGCATAATAGGTGGAACCAAAAGCCATGAGATGCCTCACCGAAGTAATTTGGCCATACCACATTTCATAAGGAGTCTTGTTTTTTAGAGCATGAGATGGACGCCTATTCTTAATTTACACAACACATAGAACTGCATCAACCCAAAACATCAACTTTACTTTTTTTAAAAACATCATTGAACCTACCATGTTTAAGATTATCATGCTCATTCTTCCAACTAGACCATTCTATTCAAAACTATAAGGCACTATTTTTGGATGTTTGATCCCATGATGGAAAAAATAGTTTTCAAATTCATTTGAAGTATCTTATTTTTTATTATCAGTACGAATAGAACCAATATGAGATTGTGTATCATTTTCAATCCATTTATGAAAGTTTTTGAAATTTTTAAAGGCTTCAGATTTTTTCTTCAATAGATATACCCAACACATTATGTTGTAGTCATCAATAAAAATCATCATGTCTTTATTACCATTTGTAGAAGGAACAGGCATAGGGTCAGACAAGTCATAATGAATCAGTTCAAGCTTTCTATGTTCTATAGAATGAGAATCATGAAAATATTGTTTATTGTGCTTTTCTAAGCTACAAGTACCACATTGCTAAAGTTTCCTAGGAATGGTTGGAAAACTAGTAACACCATTTATCTTCAATAAATGCAGATTGTCATAGTTCATATGTTCAAATCCAACATTTCATAAGGGACTAGATGGTATTGTGCCTTCATCATATTGAGAATTGTATGGAAAACATTTTGCATGACTAGAGGTTCCTTGCAACTTCAAGAGTCTTTCTTCTTTTATCCCAGTCATGACAAGTGAGTTTTCTAATGATTTTTAGACCTCAACCTTGCCATCGAACACATGGATGGAGTGTCCTTGTTGGTAGATGTGAACCAAAGACAACAAGTTTATTCACAACTCTCAGATGTAGAGAACATCATGTAGATGAAATTTTGGGAGACCATATAGTTTAAGCTTGATGGTGCCAAGCCCTAATGGCTTGAGTTTTGACTTGTTTGTAAAGTTGACTGTTGCATCAACATTTTCAGAGTACTATTGAAAGAAATATCTCCTAAAATTCATGTCGAAAGTTATAACTAAATAAAGAAACAATGAATCCTTCCATGAGAAGTTTCATGTGCTTTACCTTTCCCTTGATATGGTGTTTTTTATTTCTCTTCATCCCTTTCCTCTCTGATCATGTCCCAAGAGATCTTACATGTCGAAGCATCATGTCTATTTTTGGTGTATTTTTTGCAACGAAGATTAGGTATTCCTCCTTGGTAATGTTTGCCCCCTTGCCTCTATTATTCTCCCTTCCACGTCCTCTTTGACCACCTCTTCCTCTAGAAGAATCATGTACATAATTCTTCCCTTTCTATGGAAGGCACATAACTTCTTGAGAAGACTAAGAAACAATGCATCTTTCCATGAGAAGATTCATGTGCTTTACCTTTCCCTTGATATGGTTTTTTTTATTTTACTTCACCACTTTCCTCTCTAATCATGTCCCAAGAGATCTTACATGTGGAAGAATCATGTCCATTTTTGTTGCATTGTGTGCAATGAAGATTAGGTATTCCTCCTTGGTAATGTTTGCCCCCTTGCCTCTATTATTCTCCCTTCCACATCCTCTTCGATGACCTCTTCCTCTAGAAGAATCATATACATAATTCTTCCCTTTCTATGGAAGGCACATAACTTCTTGAGAAGACTAAGAAATTGTCTTCTTCTTCCCAAAATCTCTCTCTTTCTACAAACTTCTTGATAAGAGAGTCAAAAGAAAACTCCTTGAGTTTGCCACTAGCTTGCAATTACTCAAAATAATGAGAATAAGTGGGATATAGTGCCTTGACAAAAGCTATGAGAGGAAAATCCATTATAAAACTGATGGCTTCTATATCATGCATAATGGCTCTTATTTTAGAGGCATAGTCAAGGGATCATCATCTTTCAATTCTAAATTAAAAAGTTTGACCATAAGTTGGACTACTTCAAGCTCAAAGTGTGAGTCACATAAATATTTTAGCTTCTTTAAGGCTTCAAAAGCATTTGTAAATGGCGTATTATAATTACTCACCTCTTCAGTCACTGATGTTGCAATCAAGGGATAGGCCCCGTTGTTATTTTTCTCCCATAGTACGATCTCTTTGTATGAAGTGGTTTTTTCAGGACAACTGACAACTTCTCCTTCACATACTCCTTTCCACAAGTCATTAAAAATTAGACTATTCTTTATCTTTCTGGACCATTCATGGTAATTCTCTTTGCTAGAGAGAACTACTCCAACTATGGAGATGAGTGAATGCATCATCAAGAAAAATGACTATTGGCTTTTAATTTCCAAAATAATCACAGCCTTACATTCTTCCTTTTATATGGCAACAATCAAACCAATATGACAACTTACAAACCAAGCCAATGTGCATATAAATCAAGGTATATAAAGAGAAACATACAATATATTCAATTCAACACTAATACAATACCAATGCCATATCAATATATTCAACATACAATATATGACTCGACACTCCTATAATACCAATGCCATATCAATATATGCAACATACAATGTATGGCTCAATGCATATACCATACATACATATGATTGAGAACTTAATGCAGACCATATACCATACATTGACCAACAAACATGCCATATATGCATACCATTACATGGTCTGCAATGCACAACATATATTCATGGCATGTCATTACATGCTCTTTAGCGCACAACATTCACCATTGAAGTGAACCATGCCCTGCGCACCAAACGTAGGAGTCACCAATGCACAACAATATGCCACAATTTACGACCTTTGACACCAAATATAATATATATGCCACGAAGAGGAGACTTGAATGCAAAGATTCATCATCAGTTCCCAGGAAATTCATCAACTCATTATATATATGATATATACATCCTCTTGTAGGAGCGCATGCACCATTGAAACCACAGTCATGACTTGCAGAGATTCGACTAGCGTACATGCATTCCAACACATATAATCCAACTTGCACCATTCAATGCAAAGGAGGAATATTTTGAAATATAACCCAAGCACATATCAAGAGGGACCCGCTATAATAAAAAAAAGGACAGAAGATAATGATAGAAAATAGTAGGAGTTACAATGCGAAAAGCTAAATTGGGACCTATAGCTCTGATACCATATCAGGCTAGGTTTAATTAACTCTACAAATTTTATTTCGCACTAAGCGAAATCGTGAATATATATATAAGAAGAAAGAGCCTATTAGAATTCATATTCCAATGTTTTTGAGTCTTCTCTATTTTCCTATTTACAATATTTACAAAAATTTCCTAATCCCAAAAACTAAGTGTCAACAACCAACCATTTAATCTATATCACTACACTAATACATATTCTTAATTAGCTAATGTTATAATTTTAAATAAAACATTATATATTATTATTAACTATATAATAAGAAAGTAATAATACTATATAATAATTTTGATATCTATATAAAATAATATTGCATACTTGTACTATGTATCAATTGTAGGAATTATCTATAATCGATATTTATACTACCATGAACATTTCATTGTAATAGTTGGTCATAACAAATTTTGTAATATTGTAAAATATTTTATTATGTTATTTGTTACTTTAGATATTATATTTAATATTATTAACATAATGCTCAAAGTAATGGAAATGATTGTGTTGTAGTGGCTGCAACACCCTCAAAAATGGTGGCTTGCATCCAATTTCAGAGCCTCCTTTGAGAGTTTAACTTGATATTTGAACACACTCAGGTTCACCCCGTGAGCTCGTGTGAGTCTTCTCACCAACCTTGCTTCATCGTTCGACGGACAACTTTTGCATGTTGATGTCAATGTCATGCTTGCGACCATGTTCTGGTCATATACAAGGTCTCTGCTTCATGTGTACATGTTTTGTTTGCTATGTAAACATTTGTCGCCCACACACACAAAGTCATATACACTGTCACGCAAGCATCGTCGCAGTCACCCAACGATCAATCACAATCATTGCACTTGTCACCCACACTGTCGGTCAGTCACGTTGAGCATGTGTGTCAGGATGGTTTGAGTCATCTCGTTGTCAAGTCATGTAAGTGTGCTTTTGCAAGTTTGTGTATGCACATTTTCACTCACTCACACACTTAGTTTTTTTGCTGAAGTTCTTACGACTGGATTCCCCTCTGACAGCCAAACCTTTGTCCTGCCATCGACTCGATCGACTATCACCCAAAACAATGCAGAAGCACCAAGAAAGACATTTCAAGTTTCGTTGCCTGCAAGCTAATTAATCAACCTTCCTTCTAGTTAACCAGAAATTTTGACCTGGTAGTCACCCCAGGATTGACTTCCTTTAAAAATTGCGTAGCGGTTGCAGACCTTCCCCACTCTGCTGACTGAGAAAATTGCACACTCAGGTTGGACAGACACCCAGTGCCTGTCCTTGTCTCCCTTAAAAAATGCACAATTTTTCCAACCAGCCCACCAGTCAGCCGCCTAGTTGCTCACCCGAAAAAATGCACATATTTAATGAGCAAGCCTTCTACTTCCCAACAATCCACTTAGTTCAGAAATTGTGCAAAAGTGATCAACAGGCCATCCTCCCAACATCAGCACAGTTTTTCCTGCCAGCAGCCTGCTGCTAGTTCCCTCCAGGAATTATGCAGTTATTGCTGCCAAACTCCCAATATCCGACTTCCAGCTCCCTCGAAGAATGGCGTAGTTTTTGCTACCAAGGTCCCACCAGTCAGCTGCCAATTCTCTCGAGGAATTTCACAATTTTGGCTGTGAAGCTCCTGCTGCCCACTCCTTCTAACAATTGTGCAAATTTTGTCTACCCAGCCTTCCCACAGCTCAGACTGCTCCTCGTAATAATTGCAAAAATTTGTCCTCCAACTGAGCCAAACCCCATGGACAGTCACTGTCAATCAGGATTTCCCATCATCATCTCCCAGTGATTTCTACACAATTTTCACCAATAATGCCGACAGCCTCAATCCCATCTCAAAGCTTGCCTCATGCGGTTTCATGACCTTGTCTTCTATCCCATTCATTTGTATCTGAAATGATCATGCATCATGGTAGACTAGGAGGTTTATGGATTTGATGTCATCTCATCATGAGTGACTACAGATGCACATACACAAACAAACATGGCGCGATGATAGATGGGATGAACAAAGGGAGTCCATGCAAAACGACATGTTCACTAATAAACGAATAAACAATGCACAAAAAGAGATGTGAATGAATGATCATGCAAAGATGTGTTCGTGGACGGATGGATGAGAAAACATGCGAGGATGTTTTCACACATGGACAGATGAACAAACATGCACTTTTTGTGAATAGACAAACTTGTCAAGCATTTCAACATACAAGTAAGGAGCAACATGCGAATGCAACATCAAGAAAACCGAACGACCATTGAAGAATCCGTGCACTTTTCCATGCAGAGGTGAAGCTGTGACATACCATGAGGACATCCATCACTCAACAACACTACAACGCAACATGCACACCCGCAACAACACGAATGTAGCAACACTGTCATGTGAAGTCTTGTCAAGAGTCATGTCATCCACATCTCTACTGTGGTCCACACTGTCAATCAATGTAATGTAACGTGGAAGTCCAAGAGACCCACTTGTCATATGAAGAGTCATCTAAAGTCGAAAGGTCATGGAAGTCAAACAGTCATGAAGGAAGTTGAACAATCACAAGGGTCATTTTCACCCTTCGCTATAAATACCCCCTCATTTGTACATGTAAAGGAATTTTCACCTCGGCTCCTCCCACATAGCCTTCAGAGTCTATAAACTTTTCTTTGAGGAGTAAGTAGTGGTTCCAATGCCTCTCCCACAAGGTTAGTGATGTATGGTGCAACGATGTGTCTTAAGACTTTAGCTTAATTTAGAAGCCTGCTAATAGGCCAGCATGTTTCACACATGTGTTGTAATTGTTGTAAGACTAATCTTAAACACTTGGAATACATGTTGCTTTGACCATTGTTTAATAATTTAACTCATTCAATTGTTGTAATACATATATATTAATGAAAATGTGTTGTATGAGATGTTAATTATGTCCTGCCCATGTTGGTTACCTCCCCAGAAATTAGACATATCTTTCATGTAAACTTTCTATAACAACCGTCGCACTCGCACGGAGACGTCCATTATGTTGTATGTGTTATCTTTCCTTGTGTGTTGTTACTGTCGCATCCATGTGGACTACTCCTCTAGAAGCTGCACCCATCCTATTTTGTTGTGTGTTCCTAACAGAGTTTGGGCTTTTCCCATCTGACTTGGGACTCACTCCCATCGTCTCCCTCTACGGTGAAAGAACCATTGACACAAGAAACACTCGTAATCACCAGCCACGTGAACCTCACTACTCGAAGACAAATCAAACCACTCTCCTATGCTAACAAGCAAGATCTGAGGCAAACATTTAAGATAATGGCAACAAGGCCATCATACTGAATGGGACTCCCAAACCAAATAGTGTGAGGTCTAGTTGGGACTTCACACTGGGGTGATCCCCTGAATGTTGGCGGGTCCAAACTATCAACAAATTGCAAACAAAATGAAAGGAACTAGCAAAGAAGCACATTTTCCAAACAAATGAATACAAGATATGAGTTGGCATACCCAATGTAGGAGAAATCCTAACTAGAAGGTGAGGCCCTGACAATGGAGTTCCCATTAACATTGTGGTTTGAATGTTTGCTACATAATATTATGATTCCTCTATTATTTTTCAATATCCAACATCTAAATGATATATTTCTATGGAGTAATAACAATAGAAAAATATTGGAACCCCTTCCTTTCCTAGTGACCTAGTATTTAACACAGAGTTATAATTATTAAGGGTTTGAGTTAGGCTTTTTGCATGCCTCAACTATCAATTTTTGTTAGGTATTGGGACATCTAAAATCCTCTTGAGAGTACACATATGAATAGCCTAACACATGTAAGTAATGGGGATAACATGGCACCAACTTTTTACCATAATGGTTGATAGATTAGTTAAACATATGGGAAGCATAACTTCCACATACGAACTTTGATTAGGTGTTTTTTGCACAACTAAAAGTATTTTAGTGTGTAGAATAGCATTTATGCATTGTGAGTTATGCCCACAAATTTTGACCCAAAAAAATGGGTTGTTAGATGCTTCAAACTAGCTCTAAAACGTTCAAAACCCTAAATCACGGGTTATGACCTACTAGTAAAATGGTCCTTGGAGGTCATTTCCTTATGTTTTCAACCTATAAAGTAATATTGTATATGAAAAACCATTTAATGACCAATTTAAAATAACATATCCTCACATAGGGATATTTTGTTTCCACGAAATATTTTATTAAAAGAGATGACGAAATTTTTCCTATGTCATTTCACTGGAGTACCATTTGAACTTGTCTATAAGTTTCTCTTTCAACCCTACCTACTAGAGTTCATGTTATCTGTGTCTACTAGGTCTATAATTTTTCTACAAAATTATGTCTTCTTCCTACTTTCCCAAAGCTTTAATTTCTATATTCTTTATTTTGGTTAAGACCCTCTCACTAGTCTCCTAATTTAATATGGAAGGCTTATAGTGTTTTAGAGCTTCCACTTTTTCTATTGAGTAAATACATATATATTGGAGTATAGTGAGTTTGAAGGAATTATCTCTAATGTTCTCCAATACTTAAAAAGGACCATACCGTAGAGCCGTCATCTTATTACTAGGACTTTGTAACCTTTCTTTATTTAGACCCAACTAGACTCCATCTCCCACATTGAACATTTTCTCAATTCCATGCTAATCACATGATTTCTTGAAATTTTCCTATAACTTCTTCAATATCTCTTATACTTGCAAACATATCGACATTGACTTTCAAACATTCTTTTCTACTTTCAATGCATCTCCTATGGTTACTTTTACTACTCCTTCCCATCCATATACAACATACAAGGGTGAATTTGAAAAATAGCCAAGGCAAGTTTCAAAAGCAAATGTGTGAAATAATAGTAAAGTATGTACTCCTTGTAAATTACTTATTGGTAAATGTATGGATTTCTCTCTTGTAAGAGTTTCAAATATTAATAAAATTTTCTTCTTAATCCTTTGGATGCATTTGATTTTAACCCCTGAAAAGATGAATCAATTTTCTCTTAACTAGTTATATCTACTGATCTATTTATTGATGGAAAGCTATAGATCTCTTCAAATTGGTATCCACCTTCTCCTCAAGTGTAATCCAAAAGGAACTAATAAATATAATATCTATATCAAAGATGATAGTCCTTTATATCCCAAAGCTCACCCATACCCTTTCAACGAAAATGTTTGTTTATTCTTGTCATTTGGTGTTCTTTTTATAATGCATAAGAATGAATTTAACACTAAACCTACTAAATACCAAAAATATATATCCATGGTTCTTCATCACAATAAAAGAGCTACCCCCAAAATCCATGGAGACTCTATCCTAATGTCTAGTGTGTACAATTAAGGATAGTATAAGTAGTGCTTTCTATTACTAGACTTCTTGAAACAATATGTTGCATGTTCTTTAATTATAGGCCATTAAATATACCTCTAAATATTGGAAACTAAAACTTAAACATCAAAATGTCTTGCAACCTTACATGTGAAAGTTGTTAGAAAATTATATATTACAGAGTAATGAAACACATAAAATATTGCGAAAACACAAATACGGAAACGTATAAAATAAGAGAGACACAAATATACATGGTTCTCCTAATTTAGGCTATGTCCATGAAGAAACAACTAGTCGCTCATTTTATATTATCCGACAAAATGAATAGATACAACCTATAGTAGATCCACCGCAATTTCCTCTTCGCTCTCACACAATCTCCTCTCTTTCTCTCTCGCTCAGAATAATCATACACAACTGCAGTAAAATTCCCGCATATAAACTAAAGGGGTTTCTTCTAGGGAAAAAGAAAAAAATTAACTTAACTTGTACCATCAGATCATCCACCTAATGAATGGCCCAAATTGACTACAAAATTACAATATTTTACAAGGAAAATTTTCATCTATTTTTAGCTTTAGGGGCGCTACCCCTGAAACCCCTGCCAAGGGGGGGTGGAGGGGAGGTTCATAAAAGTCGTCATTGCCTCCCCTTGGAACCCCTTGATGGAGATTAAAGGGGTTTTGTTTCTTCCTCGTTAGGAACATCATTCCAACATGACTAAAGCAAAAATAGCCAAACAATTAGGAAGATAATCAAGCTCCACACCCAACAATATCCCACTTATATAATTATTATAGAAAATCCACTACTACTTCACTTGATGGAAAATACTTCCTCTTTGGACCTAGTTTTTTCTCATCTTCATTATCATACTTGAAGAACAATTGAAACTTAGTAGGATCTTAGTATCTCCTTGGTTACAACTTTTGTTAACATGTCTACAAGATTCTGGCTAGTGTGTATCTTTTCCATCTTCATCTGTCCATCTTCCAACACTGACTGTATGAAATGGTACTTGAACTATATATGCTTAGCCTTCGAGTGAAATGTTGATTTCTTTTCAATATGAATGGCACTCTGGTTATCACTGTATAACCTTCCGATCTCCTGCTTCTTTCTCAATTCATCCATAAACCTTTGCAACCAAATCATTACTTTACTAGTCTCCATAGCAATAACATACTCTCCACCTACAATAAACACATACCTCGTGGTGATCCTCTTGTTATCTCTATCACTTGTCATATCCGCATCAACATTTACCTGTAGATTAATGTTTGAACCACTAAAGTATAATGCTTCATTTGTGGTACCTTTCAAATACTTGAGAATCCACTTCACTGCCATCCAATGCTCTTTACCTGGATTGTTCATATACATGCTTACAAATCCTATTTCATGTGCAATATCAAGCCTTGTGTAGACCATTGCATACATTAATCTTCCAAATGCTAATGCATATCGAAATTTACACATATAATCCATCTCGTCTTGAGTCTTGGCACACATCTCCTTACTTAGTTTTAAACAGATAGCCAAATGTGTACTAAATGGTTTTGCATTCTACATATTAAATATTTCCAACACATTTTCTATGTACTCACTATGAGACAATGTTAATTTATGATTTTTCATGTCTCTAGTTATTCTCATACCAAGGATTTGTTTTGAAGCACCCAAATCCTTCACTGCAAATGAATTTGCCAATTTTCCTTTGAGTACATTTATTTCCTGCATGTTGAACACTACAAGAAGCATGTCATATTAAATGACTGGTAATCATGATAAATTCATTTAAGTGACCAATAACAGATATGCCTTCTGACATCTTCATATTATATCAATGCTTCATAGAAATACCTTATTTGAGGCTGAAGTTTTTTCATATATTTTTTTCTGATGTTTTCATTAAACCTTATGTTGTTGTTTCCTTTGAAATGTTAAATGCCACCGATATTGCTAGATACAGGTGTATTGTTCCCAGTGCATTTCTATCTAGAATCTCCCATTCTGCATTCATCATACTCGTCAGCTTCTTTGATTTTCCGCTCAATGGTAGGTACAAATCTTTTTGATACAGATAATATTTCATCTACATTTTCTATAGTTCGTAGTTTTCGTCGTTAAATTTCTCAACCCTAAACTACCATCTTATGCCATTTCTCCCACTCAAACCAATAACCCTTCTCTCCTACAATTTTGTCATCCAAATAGACCTTTAGCTATGATACAGTTATCAGAAAATTATATATTCTAGAGCAATGGAACACATAAAATATTGCAGAAACACAAATATAAAAATGCATAAAACAAGAGAGACATAGATATATGTGGTTCACCCAATTTGGGCTACGTCTATGGAGAAACAACCAATCCTTCCTTTTATATTATCCAACAAAATAAATAGGTGCAACCTACAATAGATCTGCTATAATTTCCTCTTTGCTCTCACACAATCTCTCTCTCTCTCTCTCTCTCTCTGTCTGTCTCTCTGTCTCTCTCTTTCTCTCTCTCTCTCAGAATAATCGTACATAACTGCAATACAATTCCCTCATATAAACCAAGGGGGTGTCTTCTAGGGAAAAAAATCTTAAATTAACATAACTTCTACCGTCAGATCATCTACCTAATAAATGACCTAGATTGACTATGAAATTACAATATTTTACAAGGCAATTTTTCATCTATTTTTAGCTTCAGGGGTGTTTCCCCTGAACCCCCTCTAGGAGTGGGGGAGGGCTCATAAAACTTGTCGTCACCCCCCATTGGAATTCCCTGATGGAAATTTGATGGGCTGTGTTGCCGGCCATTTAGGAGCAAGGATCCAACATTACTGAAACAAACCTCTAAACAGTTCGGAAGATAATTAGACTCCACACCCAACATGAGTGTCTTTCATAAGCTACACATTTTTATATTTAGGAACACAAACCTTGTATATCTTCTAGAGAAATCCATTGTATAGATGTTAATTAGCCTTATTCTCACCTTATTCTATGTCTATTTGGCCTTATCGGAATTTAAACACCTCCCTATCATGTTTATCTTCGATGTATGCCTATTTGTATGCATCATTAGAAAAAAGATCTATGTGCATAATATTTTTGAAAGTTGTAATGTTGAATTTAGATGGCCTTAAAATAATTTTTTTTAACCTCTTATTCATGTCCTTATTATATTTGATGACTAGAGAAAACTATTGCAAAATTCCCATCCACTTGTAGTGTTCGGTTTGCCAAATTTTACTTTGCGCATAAAAATATTGTAGTAATTGGTGAGTATTGATGATGACAATTCCCTTGCACATTAGATAGTTTGTTCACATCTTAATATATTTAAATAGAGAATATTTATTTATCATATGCGTTGAGTAGTTCATGACTCCACCATGAATGATTTTCCAATAATAGCATACAAGCTTACCCCCTTATATCCAAGTTTCTCACATAACATATCTATTTGCATCTACTTTTACTTCACAATGATTTTGAAAATCAAGTAATGTTATAGATAATGCTTGACGAATATTCCATTTATTCTCATTAAAACATTTCTATTGACTCCTGCAATGAATACTCTTACCACTAGCTATTAAGGCATGAATTGGTGTGGTTACACCTAAAATGATGCAACAACCTTCTATAAATACCATAAAATCCCAATGATTTTCCTAGCTTCAATGAAACTAATAGGATTTCGTGACTTAATGATGTATTCCATTATTTTAAAATCTATCTTAAGTTCCCTTACACTCAGTATATACCCCAATACACCAATGGTTGATGAGAAAACTCACATTTCTTAACGTTAACTAGTAGTTTGTGATTTTTTAGAGTCTCTAACACTTGGATGAGATGAGAGATATACTATTCCTAGGTAGAAATATATACCAACATGTCATATAATTACACTCTCATAAATGGAACTACAAATCAATGCAATATATCACTAATCAAATGCATAAACATAGTTTCACATTATATACACCAAAATATGTGTCTATCCATTCATATCAAAATTTCCTTGTACTTAAGGTAGTCTTCTAGGTTTCCTATTATTTAACCCATGCTCAATGGTATCTCTAATTTAGATATAAATTGGTGAATTATTTTGTAAGCCACAATTGATCAAACAAATCCTGGGCTCCAGAAAGAGCATTAATACTTAACAGTGATGTGGGCCAAAGCTCTACAATTGATACACATTTGCTAAGTCACATCCCTCATGGATATTATGATTATAGGTGGCCCATAAGGTTGGGTGTGTGGTTGAATTACTCCCTACTCCAACAATTTCTACAACTATTTCTTCACTTCATCTTCTTCAAGGATGAACTATTTGTACAAGCCAATTCTGGAAAATGAGAGTTAAGAAACAAATATATGTCAAACTCCACTTCCCTCTTAGATGGTAAAATTTTAGGCTCTTAAAACACTTATATGTATCCTACAACAACTTCTCCAATTGATTTTTCTATTCTATATTGCATCCCTCTAAATATTACTTTTATCAATTCATCACCTACTTGATTCTCTCTTAAGGAAAGTAATACAAAATTCATACTGGAAATAATACATTTATTTTCTTTATTATCCCTGATCAAAGATATTTTGGATTTACCATTGTGTGCATTGATTATGAAATACTTCCCACCCTTTATTAGATGGTACTAGGTCTCTCTCTTTATGATGATTGTATCCCTCATATACATGTATGCTTCTAAAACACTACACTATACACAACAAGTAGTATTACATATTTCTCCTCTTTGTCAATATTATTTTTTTTCACTATTATAAAATTTGATATTACATTACTTAATGAATTTCTGTTATAACTCAAGAAACTACACCTTAGGGTCAAGAAGAAAGTTGCATCATTTGCCAAGCCAAAGGATCAGTTTCTGACTAGTGAAACATATAATTTCAAGTGTTTTGAGGCTTCAACACTCCTTCCCAGTTATATGAGCCAAAATAGAGGGCTCAACAATGCTCCCTCCTAGTGTCTTTTTGCACTACCTCATTGTCCACTCTAGGCAAGGTCTTTCTTGAGCATATAGAATCTTCATTTACATAAAAATATGACTGCCAAATCATGAATACATTTGGATAGACTTATAAATTTTAATCAAATGATCTAGAATATAAAACATTAGTATGCAAACAATGATCAAATGCAAAAAGGGGTAGATTTGAAATGTGTGTAACAACCAACTCTTGAGCTCAAAAAATTAGACTGTAGTTATACCCTCATCCAAGGTCTTCATGCATAGCTTACTAAAGGTGTATCAAGAGTCTATTAGTCTCTTCGATATAGAATTGGATGATTTTTATTTGTAACTTAGAAAAATGGAAAATTTGTGGAGACAAGCATCATTCTTCTTCTTTCACTGGGCCATGATTAGTGAATAAATAAAATAGTATAAACCCCTTGGAAAAGGAAATTTGAGAACAACAAATACCATGAACAAACAAAGAATCTAATGAGTTGAAGAGCTAAAAAACATACCACCCATAACAAACCTTTACATCCAAATATTATTCTATGTTGGGCCACAACAAAACATTTTGATAGAAATTTCATCTAGCCTACAACTATAAAGTAAATTCAAACCCCAACTTGTTGTTCCACATCTAATTTTACACAAACTTACCGCATATTTAAAGGTATCACCATATCTTACACCAAACAAAATTAAAAAAAAAGATATCCTTTGGAGAAATAGGATCATCAAACAAAATTGAACCATACATATTAGTGAACCTTATTTTACATATTAATATTAGAATGAACCTATTTTTCTATTGGAAAGAGAAAAAATTTCATAGATACTAACAAACCCTTATGCATTCCCTGCATTTGAATGAGTTAACAAAAATTAATGGCACCAGGAGATAAATTATATTGTGTTTTTGGCAGAGATATTTTATCTCTTCCTCCAACACCAAGATTCTTCTTGCTTGTTGCAGCAAAAATGGAAATCCCCAATTGAGATTGCCTTCACAACTATTCCATTTATAATAGTGTCTTGGGCATAAAATTGGACTCTTTCCTGCTAGAGCTATTAGATGCCATTTCATTGAGCTACAGTGATAGGTGAGAGCTATTTATAGCTCGCTAAAGGTATATCAAGAGGCTATTAGTCTATTGGCTTTAGAATTCGACTCTTTTATTTGTAACTTAGCAAAATGGAAAAGTTGTGGAGAAAAGCTCCATTCTTCTTCTTTCACTAGGACATGTAAAATAAATGAAGCAATTAGTCTCAACCCCTTGGAGAAGGAAATTTGAGAATAATAAATATCATGTACAAACAAAGAAACCAATCAGCTTAGTCGAGAGGGGTTTCCCTTTGTAAACAAGCATCCATAGGCTTGTTAGAGTTAGTATGAATCTTTATTAGAAGTTGAGTAGTCTTCATATCACTAACCACATCCAGTGGAAAGGTACCAATCCCTACAATAAAAATGATGTCTCCAAATAAGGTGTAGTGAATACCAATAATATAATCTTTTGAATATATTCTCAAATGTGAATTCCTCAAACTCTGATCCAAAGAGGTCATCATCAACTACAATCATACGACCTAGATCACACATGTTATTCACTTATTTATTGGAACCGTCACCATCATGAACAATCTGTATTATTGGATTCATTAATTCAAAACTCGCTTTCTAGTCACCATCCACATGTGTCTCGCCACTGAAGTCCCACTACACAAATTACCTTCTACTAGTTCGTCCAACAGTTGGAACTAGTTTAACTGAAAACAACTTCAGATAACTGGCTTTGATTGCTACAAATTAGCAATCACACATGCTTAGCTAAAATCTAACTCCTCCAACTCGAATTTACTAAGTAACCCGGGTGACACAAGCCATGTCACACAAGTTAACTAAATCCAAGTTGTCTGTTGATATGGAAATTCAAATTTTATCAATTTAATCAAGGAAAAATTAAATTGAGAATTTCTTGCTCCATTTTTCAACACTCCCTCTTAGCAAGAAGGGGATTATCAGCCACCCCTATCATGCACATGTGGAACTTGAACTTCCCTTTTGACAAATATTTTTTCAAAATGTCAGCATCTTGCTCCTTTGACAGAATGTAGTGTAGCAACATTATTTTCCTCTATACACAGCCTTGTAAATGGTGATACCAGATATCTATATGCTTGGATCAATCACGAAATACCATATTCTCATAGAGTTTGATACAACTATGATTATCACAATAGATCACAGTTGGATCCATCATCTAACCAAATAGTCCAACAAGTATCTTTCTCATACATATCGCCCCACATGTTGCTTGACTTGCAGCCATGTATTCTACTTCTACCAAGCTGAGCATCACATATATTTTCTTCATGTTGTACCAAGAAACAATTGCAAACCCATCACTGAAAATTCCTCTTGATGTACTCTTTCGATCTTATGGAGTTCGCGTTGATTCTGCATCTGTGAAGTCACACAAATTCACTCCCTCTGCCAATCTATACCATAGTCCAAATTGCGTAGTGCCACTGAGGTCCCATAAAACATGCTTAACTGCCTTCCAAAATAATTTGGTTGGCCTAAGTATAGCTTGGCTTAGCTGGTTGACTGCATAACACATATATGGTCATGTGTTCACAAGATACATGGGTGAACCCACTAGCTGCAGATAAATGGTAGAATCCACTTCACTTGAAGTGGAATCATCCTTCCTCCAATTGTTTGCTAAAGGCATCTCCATGGGTTTACAACTCTCCATGGAGAATCTTTGTAGTATCTCATTTTCATACTTGCCTTGAGAGACAAACAATTCCACATTGTCTTGCCATACTTCCAACCCAAGGAAGTAGTGCATGCGACCCATGTCCTTCATTTCAAATTCCCTTCTAAGGTCCTCCTTTCAAGATCTAATCAGCTGCACATCATTAGTTAAAATCAAATCATCGACATATAAGAAAATAATAAGAATTTTGGTGTAGTATTTTCTAGATTATCCACAATATTATATTCATCATGTCGATGTTTTGAACCCCAAAGGGGATCCATCATCAGGACCAAAACATGGTTATGGGAGAAGATCCTCTAACCAGTGTATATATAAACCTAATTAATCATAAAAAAGTGAAAGCCGACTTTAGCCTACATATATTAGTTTAAACTTTATTCTAATTTCATTTATTATTTCAGTTTTAATTTATTTGTTTTAATTATTTATTTTGATTATTGTAATTAATTTTAATTAAACTATTTATTAATTAGTTTAGTTAATCAATTAATTAATTTAATTGATTAATTAATTAATTAATTAATTTAATTAATTATTTAATTAAATTAATTTATAATTGTTTATGATGATTCTATATCTCTTTTTCCTCTTATATGTTAATTTTATTTTTTAATTAACTAGGCCCTAAGTATCTAATTTATAAACAAGAAACCTATCTAATTATTTAGTTAACAAATTAATTAATTTAATTTATTTATTTGTTTATTTAAAATTTTTGTTTTTATGTTTCTTTTAATTTAATTAATTAATTAATTAGTCTAACTAATTAAATAATTTAATCAACTTATAGTTAATTTTATTTTAATTATTTTAATTATTTTATATTTAATTAATTATAATTGGTTAAAATTTTTTATTAATTAATTTAATTTAATTAATTAATTAATTTAATTTAATTAATTATTTAATTAAATTAATTTATAATTTTTAACCTAATGTTACTATAATTTATGGTCATATAAATTTATTTTGTTATTTTTTGGTTATTATTAATTAATTAATTTTCACTTTTATTTTTATTTTTATTTGGGGAGAGACCAGTGATACTAAGCTACAAAGCATTTGGAGGGGTTTATTTGTCTAATAAGAGGAAGCCAGTTTCCACTAATTTCGCTCCCATTGTCCCTATTGAGGTTTTGAGGAAATTTCATGATTTCGATGGCCTCTCTGATTTTCCTCTTTTGATAATTATCCTCTCTTGCAAGGATTTTGGCGTCTTCTAAACATACATGATGTTTGGTTTTAGATGAGTGTTTCGCAAGGGCTGATGTATGGGATCTCCCATATTTAATATCAGCCCCGTGCTCCTTAAGTCTTGTTTTCAGAGATCGTCCTGTTTCCCCAATATAACTCTTGCCACATGAGCAATCAATCTTGTACACACCCTTGAGTTGTTGATGATCTATTTTATCCTTGACTAATCTCATCATTTGCATAATTGTTCTAGATGTTGTAAACTGAGTGTTTATGTCCTTCTTTTTTAAAATTTTTGCAATTTTATCTGTAATCCCCTAAATGAATGGGAGGTAAACCTTCCCACAATTTTCTTTTTTGTTTTCTGGAGGATCCCTAGAGCGTACCTTATCCTGAGCTCTTCTTATGGATTTCTTAATACTAAATTCCTTGTATCCTATGTTTTTGAAAACAGAGGTTAAATGTCTAATTTCTTCATCTAGGTGATCAGGGTCAGAAATTCTGAGGGCTCTAATAGCCAGAGTGTTTAAGATTCCAAATTTTTGTGATGGATGATGGTAAGAGTCAGCATGTAGATAGCTATCTATATGTGGTTTCTTTCTATAGACCTAGTGCCCCAAAGTACCATCCTCTTTTCTATTGATCAAGACATCTAGAAAGGGGATTTTTCCGTTTCTTCAAGTTCCAAGGAAAATTTGATTTCGATAGAAATAGAGTTAAGATGATTGAAATAGAGTTAATATTATTTACCTTCTACCAAGATGTGATTTAGATTCTCATCTGCTTCACTTTTGTTGAAGCCCAAATCAGTGAGATAACTATCAATCCTCGTGTACCAAGCACTGGGTGCTTGTTTGAGACAATACAATGCTCATTTGAGTCTACACACGTGAGACATCCATTCAAATGTCTCAAAACCTTCTTGTTGCACGATGTAAACCTCCTCCTCAATAACCCCACTGAGAAATGTTGTTTTTACATCCATTTGGTGGATCTTCCACCCCATCTGCATAGCCAGAGAAAGAATTGATTTAATGGAGAAGTACCTAGCTACAAGAGCAAAGGTATCCTCATAGTCAATTCTTAATTTGATATGTTTTTGTCTTAATTGTTACTTGTCTTAAATGGGTTTCGTCTTAAGTGGTCATTGTCTTAATAATAAAGTTTTGTCTTAAAATATTTTTGTATCAAACTATTTTTGTCTTAAATATGAAGTTGTCTTAACATATTCTTGTCTCAAACTGTTTTTGTCTTAAATATAGAGTTTTGTCTTAAAATATTTTCGTCTTAAATATAAAGTTTCATCTTAAAATATTTTTTGTCAAAAATTGTTTAAATATAAAGTTTTGCCTTAAAATATTTTTGTCTTAAATATAAAGTTTTGTCTCAAATTGTTTTTGTCTTAAATTTTATGTTAAAACACACCTTCAAATTATCTAGTACTCATTGCTTTGCCTTTGCACCCACCGACTCTTGTCTATCTATCTTGGATATAATCAGCAGCAGCATATTGGGGTTTCTTTTGATTCCACCAACGGTCAAATTAGCTTCGCTCTCAATCAGTGCTGATGTGGAATCTTCTGTTCTTGCTTTGTTCTCGATCAGTGCTGATGTGGAATCTTCTACTCTTGCTTACGTATATTATGGTATATTTCCAAAGGAATTATAAATAATAATGGTCAACCTTGTACAATCAGTGAATTGTCGAGTTTGAAATATTAATTTAGATATTTGATCAATAGTACTTCGCTGCTATTTATCGGATTTCTAAAAATATTATTCCAAAGTCTGCTATATGTAATCATTTCTGAAAATCCATATGAGATTATGGAGGTATAGCTATATGCAATCATTTTACTATATGTTTTAATGTGAAAGGACTACTATATGTTTGTTATAGCACGAGTCTGATTATTATATTAATGATTTTATGATTTTTATATTATGAGCTTGATAGTAAAATTCCAATGTTGAGTGAATGATCTCATCCTTTTTAACTAATTAAAGGAAAACTTAGTAATGGAATTAGAATTCAATTGGCATTACCATGCATATATCTCAAATATTAAGACATGGTTGCTTAGGCATTGGGAAGTGAGATGATTAAATTGAATTCTATAATTTTCTTATGGGGAAAGGTTTTCACATACTTGGAACTATTGGGATGTTATAACATTCTTATACTTCTCTTGATTTTTTTTTTTGTTACAAAATGGGGATGGAATTATTAACAATTATAATTCCATTGTCGAGGTTTAGGTTTATATACCTTCAGATATCCTATCTCATATAGTCACCAATTTTTTTTAAATCAATTTTCAATTTGAGTAAAATTTGGCGTATCATTTGCAAATTCAAATACATAAGAAAAGGACTTCATTACTATGAGAAAGATATGGTCTAGCCCATTATTAATTAATTTGTTTAAATTATTAAACGTAGGTTTCTAATTCATGCTTTTCTTTGTAATTATTCAAAATGTCTCGTTCCTTGTATACCGGTTAGACTGCATGCAACAGAATGTAGCAAAGTGCTCCTTAAATATAACTTTATTTAAGGTTTTTAAAATTTAAATTAACATGCTTCGTAAGGTTTTTATAATTTTTTTATATTACGATTTAAAATATATATTCCTCTAGATATATA
>APFE031121996.1:145244-160445 GCA_000404065.3 Pinus taeda
AATAAATAAACGATTTTAGTTTTTTAATTGATGTTGTTGGTTCTTTTAATAATGAGTTAATTTTATAATATTTTCAATTTCAATTCAACTTTTAATTTATATTTTATTAGTAAGTTAATGTTGAGATTTTCTGTTAATTAAATTTGAAGAAAATCTCATGAATGTGACAACAATAGGATTTGTTGCTAAATTAACTCCATTTATTCATGATGAGGAGTTATTGCATCCTATATTTGCTGTGAGTGAATTTATGATTCAGTTTTCTACTCCCAGCTATAAAAATGTAAGCTCGTAGAGGATATGTGTGATGAGAAGGTGTGAGGAAAAAGAATTCTAGATGTGCAAATCCGTTGTTGTTGTAATCTCTTGTTGACTAATAAGATTTTCGATGCCTCTATTTGGTGGACATGGCCCAGATTGGTTGAGTGACCCATGTTAAACTTGATGTCTCATGATTTCTGTTGTGCGTGTGTGATTTATTTCGTTTTCTGCTATGTATACTCTAACAGTTAAAATATTTTTATTGGAAATATATTCTTGAGGATCATTGGAGCTGAAATATTTCCTAGCAGTCAGTCGAGAAATTTCCCAAGTTGTGAGTGGTTGTTGGGCTCTACATGCACCATGTTGTGTCATTTAAAACCCCAAAGATGATGATTAGGGTTTGTAGGGTGGTAAGTTAAATTTATTTCTATCTTTCATATTATAAAATAATTCAAGAATCCATAATTGAAATAAATATTTTTCAGAGAGAAAAAGCAGCATTGTATTATATTGAGAATATATAATATATCTAGATAGTTACAGAAATCCGCTCTTAGAAGCATAAGTATCTTGATCATGAAAGCATAAACTATAGGTAGAGTTCACTTGTGAATAAATATTGGCACTAAATCTATGTATATTTGTATAATATATTTCTAAAATAGAGAAACCTAATATTATAATAATTTTTATTGTAAGATATAAAACCAATTTGTGAAATGACAAACATGGTAAAAGTATTTTTCTATAATGATTATTAATTTTAAACCTTATAACCTAATACGTAGCTAAAAGTTACAATACTGAATATTAGAAATATTAAATATGAAATTTTGCATAATTACCAAAATTTCTAATCATATCATAAATAAACCTTTCACTTTTTTATTTCAAAATATTTATAATACTCTCATTTTAATTTTTTCCATTTTCTTCAAATATATATTATATAATATTACATTATATAGAGAAGAGAGAGAGAGAGGACGGAGAGAGAGAGAGAGAGAGGGTACCCACAAATTGTTTTCACACACACACACACACACACACACACACACATATATATATTCCTTATCAATTTAAGATCCCCAAATGACATCAGTTATATATAAAATCTTGAAGTTGTGGTTTTAAAACCATAAAAGTACATAATAAAAATTAGATTTAATTAAAAAATACAGATGTAACCTTGAGAGTCTTTTATATGTCAAGATTTGACTAGACATATTCACTTGCAAACACTTGACCACTCAATACAAACAAGGATGGTATATTCAAAAGTGGGAAATGCTATTTCATAACAATTACTACCCTCATTTCAAATTTCATCGAATAAATTTGGTAGCTACGAAGGTTTTTGAATTTTTTAATTTTCATTGAATGAATTTTGGAGCTCTGTAGGTTTGTGATTGTATCTGTTTAATGATAAGAGTTTAAATGTTTCACTTTAAATGTGTACATGGTCCAAAATCGCATTGTGACAAATATTGTCTCAATATGAGAATCAACCATGCTCAACCATGGTCCAATGTTGCATTATCACAAAGATTTTGTCGATATGAAAATTAGTCATGATCAAGCGTGGTCCAATGTCACATTGTGACAAGTGTTACCACAATATGAATATCACCACAACCAACCATGTTCATTTCAGTTTTTAGAATTTGTCTTAACCATGGTCAACCATGGTCCAATGTCACATTGTGAAAAGGATTGTCTCGATATAAAAATCAACCATGGTCAACCATGCTTATTTTAGTGTTTATAATATTTAGATTAGGGTTTAGATACGTCGGGTTTATAAGATTATTCCCTTCCGTTTAATATTATTCAACCATTCTCAATCGTAGTTAATCATGTTTTATAAAATCAACTGTGGGCAACCATGGTCCAATGTCGCATTGTGAAAAAGATTGTATCAATATGTAAATCAATCATTTCCTCAACCATGCTCCAAGATTACATTATGACAAAGATTGTCTCAATATGATAATCATCGTCAACCATAGTTGAACGTCACATTGTCACAAAGATTGTGTTTCTATGAAAATCAACCATGGTTAACAAAGGTCAACCATGGTCCAACATCGCATTTTGACAAGGATTGTCTCAATATGAAAATAAACCATGGTCAACCATTGTCAACCATGTTTTTCTTAGTGTTTATAAAATTTATCTTAGGGTTTATATACCTTCACTTTATAATATTAGCCCCTTGGATTAATATATTCCCTTGGGTTCATAATCTCTTGGGGTTTTAGCATTAATCTAGTAGGTTTATTACTCCCTTGGGTTTATTATTCCCTTGGATCTATAATATCAATCACTCTCAACCATGGTTAAGCATAGCCAACCATGGGCAACCATGGTAAAATGTCACATTGTGACAATGGTTTTCTTAATATGAAAATCAACCGTGGTCAACCATAGTCCAATGTCACATTTCTATATATTGTCTCGAAATGAAAATCAATCATGGTCATGCATGGTCCAACGTCGCATTGTGACAAGGATTGTGTCAATATGGAAATCAACCATGCTTAACCGCACCCAACCATGTTTATTTTAGGGCTTATAATATTTATCTTAGAGTTTATATACCTTGGGTTTATAATTTACATCTCATTATGAAAAAGATTGTCTCAATATGATAATCATTGTCAACCATGGTAAATCATGGTCAACCTTGGAGAACCATGGTCAACCATTTTTTATAAAATCAAACATGAGCATCAATGGTCAATCATGTTCAACTATGGTTGAAGGTCGTATTGTCACAAAGATTGTGTTGATGTGAAAATCAACCATGGTTAACCATGGTCCAAGGTTGCATTATGACAAGGATTATCTTAATACGAAAATCAACCATTGTCAATGATATTTATTTTAGTGTTTATAATATTTATCTTAGGGTTTATATACTTTGGGTTTATAATATTTTCCCCTTGGGTTTAATATTATTCCCTTGCGTTTATAATCCCTTAGGTTTTAGTATTAATCCTTTTGGTTTATTATTCCCCTGGGTTTATAATATCAATGCTTTGGGTTTATTATTCCCTTGGGTTTATAACTTCAATCATGGTCAACCATGGTCAATCATAGCCAACCATGGTCAACCATGGTCAAATGTCGCATTGTGACAACGATTATCTCAATATGAAAATCAATCGTGATCAACCATAGTCCAATGTCACATGCAACAAATTGTCTCGATATAAAAATTAATCACGATCACACATGATCAACCATGGTCCAACGTTGCATTGTGACAAAGATTGTCTCAATATGGAAATCAACCATGCTCAACCAAGTTCATTTTAGGATTTATAATATTTATCTTAGGGTTTATATACCTTGGTTTTATAATTTGCGTCACATTGATAAAAATTGCCTCAATATGAAAATCAACCATGGTCAACCATTGTCAACGATGTTTATTTTACTGTTTATAATATTTATCTTAGGGTTTATATACCTTCACTTTATAATATTTGTCGCTTAGGTTTAAATATTATTTGCTTAGGTTCATAAACCCTTGGGACTTTAATATTAATCCATTGGGTTTATAATATCATTTCCTTGGGTTTATTATTCCCTTGGGTTTACAATATAAACCATGGGCAACCATGGTCAATCATAGCCAACCATGGTCGAATGTCGCATTGTGACAATGATTGTCTTATTATGAAAATCAACCATGGTCAACCATGGTCCAATGTCACATTATGAGAAAGATTGTCTAAATATGGAAATCAACCATGATGAACCATGGTCAACCATGTTGATTTTAGGGTTTATAATATTTATCTTAGGGTTTACATGCCTTGGGTTTATAATTTATGTCACATTCACATAGATTGTCTCAATATGATAATCATCGTCAACCTTGGTCAATCATGGCCAACCTTGATTAACCATGGCCAACCATCTTTTATAAAATAAAACATTGCCATCCATGGTCAATGATGGTCAACCATGGTCGAATGTTGCATTGTCACAAAGATTGTATTGATAGGAAAATCAACGATGGCTAAGCAAGGTCAACCATGGTCGAACGTCGTATTTTGACAAGGATGGTCTCAATATGAAAATTAACCATGGTCAACCATTGTCAACGATGTTTATTTTAGTGTTTATAATATTTATATTAGGCTTTATATATGTTGGGTTTATAATATTTGTCCCTTAGGTTTAATATTATTCCCTTGGGTACATAATCCCTTGGGGTTTTAATATTAATCCCTTGGGTTTATTATTCACTTGGGTCTATAAGATCAAGGATGGTCTCAATATGAAAATTGACCATGGCCAACCATTGTCAACAATGTTTATTTTAGTGTTTATAATATTTATGCTAGGCTTTATATACCTTGGGTTTATAATATTTCTCCCTTAGGTTTAATATTATTCCCTTGGGTATATAATCCCTTGGGGTTTTAATATTAATCCCTTGGGTTTACTATTCCCTTGGGTCTATAAGATAAAGCCATTGGACTTATTATTCCATTGGGTTTATAATATCAATCATGGTCAACCATGGTCAACCACTATCAATCATGGTCCAATGTCATATTGTCACAAAGATTGTGTTGATATGAAAATCAACCATTGTCACAGATGTTTATTTTAGCGTTTATAATATTTATCTTTGGCTTTATATACCTTGGGTTTATAATATTTGTCCCTTGGGTTCTTAGTATTTATCCCTACGTTTTATTATTCCCTTGGGTTTATAATATCAATCATTTTCAACCATGATCAACCATGGTCAAACATGTTTATTTTATTTTAGGGTTTATGATATTTATCTCAGGTTTTATATACCTTATGATTTTGATATTAATCCTTAGGGTTTATTATTCTATTTGGTTTGTAATATAGATCATGGTGAACCATGGTCCAATGTTGCATTGTGACAAATATTGTCTTAATATGCCATGGTCCAATGTCGTACTATGAAAAATGTTTTGTAGATTTGAAACTAAATCATGGTCAACCATGGTCTAATGTCACATTGTGATAAGCATTGCCTCAATATGAAAATCAACCATAATCAACCATGCTTATTTTAGTGTTTATAACCAATAATTGTCTTAACCATGGTCAACCATGGTCCAACATCACATTGTGAGAAATATTATCTCAATATGGAAATCAACCATGGTCAACCATGGTAAACCATGTTTATCTTAAACTTTATAATATTTATCTTTGGGTTTATATTCCTTGGGTTTATAATTTACGTCGCATTGACATATATTGTCTCAATATGATAATCATTGTTAAGCATAGTCAACCATGGTCGAATGTCACATTATCACAAAGATTGTGTTGATATGAAAATCAACGATGGTTAAGCATGGTCAACCATATTCAAACGTCACATTTTGAAAAGGATTGTCTCAATATGAAAAGAAACCATGGTCAACCATTGTCAACAATGTTTATTGTAGAGTTTTTAGATGTTATCTTAGGCTTTATATACCTTGGGCTTATAATATTTGTCCCTTAGGTTTAATATTATTCCTTTGGGTACATAATCCCTTGAGGTTTTAATATTAATCCCTTCGGTTTATAAGCTCAATCCCCTGGGTTCATTATTCCATTGGGTTTATAATATCAATCATGGTCAACCAAGGTCAATCATGGTCAAACACTGCATTGTCACAAACATTGTGTTGATATGAAAATTAACCGTTGTTAAACATGGTCAACCATGGTTGAACGTCGCATTGTGACACGGATTGTCTCAATATGAAAATCAACCATGGTCAGCCATTGTCAACGATGCTTATTTTAGTGTTTATAATATTTATCTTAGGCTTTATATATCTTGGTTTTATAACATTTGTACCTTATGTTTTTAGTATTTATCCCTAGGGTTTATTATTCCCTTCAATTTATAATATCAACCATTATCAACCACAGTCAAGCATGTTTATTTTACTTTAGGGTTTATAATATTTATCTTAGGGTATATATACCTTAGGCTTTTCATATTAATCCCTAGGGTTTATTATTCTTTTTGGTTTATAATAGAGATCATGGTGAATCATGGTTCAATGTCGCATTGTGACAAATATTGTCTCAATATGAGAATCAACCATGGTCAACTATGGTCCAATGTTGCATTGTGACAAAGATTTTGTCGATTTGAAAATCAATCATGGTCAAGCATGGTCCAATGTCAAGTTGTGATAAGCATGTCCTAAATATTAAAATCAACCATAATCAACCATGGTCAGGCATGTCTACTTTAGTGTTTATAATATTTAACTTAGGGTTTAGATACCTTAGGTTTATTATATTAGTCCCCTGGGTTTAATATTATTCAACCATGCTCAACCTTGGTCAATCATGTTTTAGAAAATCAATCGTGGTCAACCATGGTCCAACATCACATTGTGACAAAGATTGTATCTATATGAAAATGAATCATTTTCTCAATCATGATCCAACATCGCATTATGAAAAATATTGTCTCAATATGATAATCATATTCAACCATGGTCAATCATGGTCTACCATGGTTGAATGTCACATTGTCATAAAAAATTTTTTGTTATGAAAATCAACCATGGTTAAGCATGGTCAACCATGGTCCAACGTCACATTGTGACAAGGATTGTCTTAATTTGAAAATCAACCATGGTCAACCATGTTTATCTTAGTGTTTATAATGCTTATCTTAGGGTTTATGTACCTTCAATTTATAATATTAGTCCTTTGGTTTTAATTTATTCCCTTGGGTTCATAATCCCTTGGGGTTTTAGTATTAATCCCTTAGGTTTATTACTCCCTTGGGTTTATAATATCAATCCCTTAGTTTTATTATTCCCTTGGGTCTATAATATCAATCTTGTTCAACCATGGTTAATCATAGCCAACCATGGTCAACCATAGTCCAACGTCGTATTGTGATAAATTATCTCAATATTAAAATAAATTATGGTCAAGCATGCTCAACCATGGTGCAGCGTTGCACTGTGACAAGGATTGTCTCAATATGGAAATCAACCATGCTCAACCATGTTTATTTTAGGGTTTATAGTATTTATCTTAAAGTTTAAATACCTTAGGTTTATAATTTATGTCGCATTATGAGAAAGATTGTCTCAATATGATAATCATCGTCAACCATGGTAAATCAATGTCAACCTTGGTGAACCACAGTCAACCATGTTTTATAAAATCAAACAGGGTCATCCATGGTCAATCATGGTCAACTATGGTCGAAGGCCACATTATCACAAAGATTGTGTTGATATGAAAATCAACCATGGTTAAGCATGGTAAACCATGTTCCAAGGTCGCATTGTGACAAGGATTATCACAATATGAAAATCAACGATGGTCAACCATTGTCAACAATCTTTATTTTAGTGTTTATGATATTTATCTTAAGGTTTATGTATTTTGGGTTTATAATATTTCTCCCTTGGGTTTAACATTATTCCCTTGGGTTTATAATATCAATGCCTTGGGTTTATTATTGCATTGGATTTATAATATCAATCATGGTCAACCATGGTCAGTTATAACCAACCATGGTCGAATGTCACATTGTGACAATGATTGTCTCAATATGAAAATCAACAATGGTCAATCATAATGCAACGTCACATTGCGATAGATTGTCTCGATATTAAATCAATCATGGTCAACCATGATCAAGTGTCACATTGTGACTAAGATTGTCTCAATATGAAATTAAGCATGGTCATCCATGGTCCAACAGCGCATTGTAACAAAAATTATCGTGATATGAAAATCAATCATGATGTAGCATGGTCAACCATGGTCCAATGTCGCATTGTGACAAGGATTTTCTCAACCATGATCAACCATGTTTATTTTAGCGTTTATAATATTTATCTTAGGGTTTATATATCATGGGTTTATAATTTTTATCCCTAGGGTTTATTATTCCCTAGGGTATATATTATTCATATGGTTTATAATATTAATATTTCGGTTTAATATAAATCCATTGGGTTTATAATCCTGGTCAACCTCAGCCCAATGCCACATTGTGATAAAGATTTTCTCAATATGAAAATCAACCATGGTCCGACATCGCGGTTTTACAAATATTGTGTGCATATTAAAATCGATCATGGTAAACCATGGTCCAATGTTACATTATGAAAAAGATTATCCATAGATAAAACAATGTAGACTCACAGCACAGTGGTTGTTATTCACCTCTTAGTTATTGGTAGTGAACGAAGTATACGTTGCTCGTAAGACGATAGTATACGTAACACTATTGTGGTTCATCAGAACATTTTGCTGAGTTACATAGTGGTGCATGTGTGGGGTTGTGAAAGGGAAATAACCGTACTTGCTACATAAGTTATCTCCTTTTTGTTTTGTGAAGTTCTTAAAGTGTAATAACCATACTTTACCTGCGGTATAAGTTGCAGGGACATTAAGATTATCCTTTTCACTTAGCAACAACCCACTTGTTTTCAAAGGTTTATGGTGTATTTATTGTTTGTATTTTTTGTATAGTATATGATGCGTATTTTCTGTTTCTGTTATAGATTGCGTCGAGAATTTTGGTTAGTTAAATTAAGTCATTTTCTTATTAACTGGATATTTTTAATACTACATAAAGTTTTAATTTGTTTTATTTTTATTTTTTTAGGTAAACTTTTATAAGGATTGAAGCTTGGATCTTACTAATTATATAATATGGCAATCCATAATTGAGCTACTTTTATTTTTTTAGGTAACTTTTGTAGGGATTAAAGTTTTGATCTTATTATTTATATAATGGGGAATCTATAATTGAGCTATTTTTCATAGATTAAAAATGTTTTTAATTAAAAATTAAAATGTTTTTAATTAAAAAAGAAATGATTTTAATTAAAAAAATTGATTAAATTAGTGTTACATTCATCTCAAGTGATACCTATAGCCATTATCGCAAGGAAGTTGAATTTTAAAGTGATAATATCTGTCTCTCCCATTTTGTGTTTCCAGAGAAGTTGACCTTATAGCTTGGATAACACTCAAGGTGTTGAGTTTTTTACAGATGATATTAGAGTAGATTACAACAATATCTTACTATGCAAAAAAAATATACTTAAAGGTTAAAAGTTTCTATGGTTTTTGTTATGGCGATTACTCGCAACTAAACACTAAATTGATTGTATTACAACAATGAAGACAAGAAATAAGAAGGTGATAAGAGTACATATGAATTTATAACATTAACAAGGTTGACATTACAAATTGTTATTCTGATTACTTGAAGGTTAGTGTTTCATTTCATTAAAATGATACTACAAGTACCAAAAACAACAACATCAGATAGGATTGGTGCATGGAATCCACCACCCCATACACCTTCATTTTAGCATTTGCATGGCCCCCAATCTATTCCAACTCTCTTGCATGGGGATAAGTTCGATATATTAGTGAACTAATCAACATGTGAGCTAGTCCTGAGTCTAACAGATGCATGAAATCAAGATTGAAACCCCCAACAGGGTGGGTTTAAATATTTTCATATAGGTTGTGATGTCTTATGTGAGTGGATTAGGTTTGTTTTGTTTTACAGTTTGATTGCATGAGGACAAGCTTGAAGGGTTAATAAAACTGGAGAGTTGATAAGTGTGAAAAATGTGTTAAATCTAGCTGGATAGTTCCACATCATATAACTTGTTGAAATAGAGTGGAATATCCCTCTAATGGTGTTTTTTTATAGTAAGTTCTCTACTCAATAGATAAGTGTTACAAGAATCAAAATATGACATTTTTCTCAGCATACTTGATACCTCTAATAGAAATTGCTAAAATAAAAATATCACATTTTTCTTAGCATACTCGGTACCTCCAAGTGAAATTTCTAGAATCAAAATATAACATTTTTCTTAGCATACTCGGTACCTCTAAATGACATTTCTATTGAACCTTTTAACTCCACCATCGCATACTTCCAAATGAAATATTTACCGAGCATGGTTCTGGATGTCGTCTTCCCTCAAATGTTTGCAGTTTTATGTGAGATGCATTTACCAATGCTTAGATGCAAGCTTTAGATATCTTGGAAGAGTATTAGATCCCACTGGCACCAGCACTGACCACAACTCCATTGTCAGATATCAAATCAGTGGCCTTGGAGTCGAATTTGTATTTTCAAGCTAAAGCATTTAGAGTTGAAGTTGGTTTGCCAAGCTAAAGCAGAGTACAACCTGTGAAACCTGCTAAGAAGTCTTGAGTTGCAGCTAAATCTGAAGGTAGTTGTTGATTTTTCTCAGGAGAAGAATAAGAAGACAAACAAGTGTCTCATTCCTTATACACCACACCAACATGCACACAACCATATGGCCCTCTTCAGTGTTTCCATGGTTATATGTAGCATTTAATGTTTACAAACTAATGTTAACATTAGTTTCAAACCTTCAAAATATGAATCAAATAAATGCATGGAACAGAGATATTGTATGAGTAATATCAATGATATGGTTTGTTTACCTTGGGAGTAGGCCAAATAAGACCATCAATTATCTTATTGGTCCTCAAAGTTAAATTGATACATTGATAGGTTGAGAACAACAATTATTTTATGAACAGGATAAAGTTCATAAAAACTTTGGATTAATATGCACAAGTACTAATGCTAAATATTACAATGGATTACTATAGTTCGATGTCATAGACGATAGGGACTAATAAGAAAAATATTCCCATATTCAAGTCTCATAGATTAAATTCCAATCTCTAAAGAGAGACTATGAACTATAACGAATCAATAAACTCTCAATTAATTTTTTGCTCTGTTGAAAGATTTTGATTTTTTTAATTACTTATGTATCTGGTTGATATTATTTTTTATTTAGAGGTAGTGTGTTTTGAGTGCACTCTAAAGATGTTATTTAAAAAAAACATCTCTAGCATTCCTGAGGTTTTTCGAGGAATCCCTAGTGAGGGATGTTACATGTGGTAACTCTTTAACACTTTCTCTATCCCACTTCCATAATATGTTGCTATGTTTCAACTTGCTTTGTTTTTTTTATGTTGTGCAAAAGCTAATAGATCCTTTTCAATAGCCTGGTCAACATAAGTGTGAATGCAACCTTAACCATGAGTGAGAATGATGAATCACGAAGATAGGGTTAGTTTTGAGACTCTCCTTCTAAGGATCTAGCTTTGGCCATATGGTATTTATTGGGCTTCACTCATCAGCTTTGAACATTGTTATTCTCCTATCATGGGGTTTAATCACATAACCATTAAATGTAGTCGGTAAGTTTCTTTAGTTAATCATCGCATCAATAGCCAGTAAAATAGCTTTTTAGGACTCTGATAGTGAGTCTAGCAGGGAAAATAGCTTTTTAAGGCTCTACATGGTGACTCCACTCTAAGGTTTCCTCTGGTGCAGGGAAGGTAAGGCCATGGATCTTTTTCAAATCTCCAATAAATCGAGAGACTCCTAAAACTCCATCCTTGCGCAAATCTTGGCTAAACAAATGTGGGACCAACAATTCATATTTCTATAAACCCTCCTTGCCCAACAATAAGATTCCTAACAACAACCAAAACTATGGTATTTTATAGCATTATTGTGCATTGATTCATATTTACTTTCATGGTAGGTATTCAACATTCATTATAGAAAGAGTTACAAATTCTAATGGATCAACTACTTGAGAGTTGATATCAAGTGAGGTAGTTTTAGTCCAAATGAATAAAAGCTTATCATTTGTTTGCATACTGTTTTTAGAAGCATGTTGGTTTAAGTTTAATTGATTTACTAGTTCGTGGTGGTGCATTAAATGATTTACATTAATATATCTTTTAATGGATTAAATATGTGCAGGTGGGCATACATAACATTCCATCCACCTAGCAAAATAAATAATGATATTTAAAATTACTAGAACTCTTGGATAAATAAAGAGCTTGTTAAGGGTGAGATAATCTCAAATGATATTGAGGCTTCCAAAGTACATATTAATTTACCATAGTTCTTCTTCAAAGAATCCACAACTATCGGCAATGAGAGTAAGTTGTTAAAAATTCAAGAATTTTAACCATCTCTAAAACAAAAAATGTAAGAACAGTAATTTGAAATATATATTACAATGTCAAAATGGTTTGCAAGGTCAAGGACTCCCAGTTTCAAATACATTGCATGGCTATAACATCTTGAACCCAATTGAAGGCTCCTTTTTTTATAATCTAAATTCAAAAAAAATTAATGGACTTACACTACATCATCCATGAATGAGAGTGACTACATGAGATCCCTAAATATGGCATTGCTAATTTATTCTCGTCATGAAACATTAGATCATGTTGATCATGCTAACATAGCTAGATTGTGGGAATTTGGTTCCAAATATAATGGGGTTGGTTTTGGATATTTCAAGTACTTATAGAATGGTGTACAATATAGACATGGCACTAAAAATAGTTGCAACTATCTGCCTCCAGTTTATGATGCCAGTGAAGAATTTGCAACCATTGATTTAAAAGATAGTGACAACAATTCACTAAGATATCTCAAGAAAAACCAAAAAAATGATATCAATATAGTCCAAGAAACATGAGATTAAAATGTGAAAAAAAGTAATTTAACAAGAAAGAAGTGGAAAAAATTATATAACCAATAAATTAAAGATAATAAGCCAAACACTCGGAACAAAGCATTTGCCAGCATATAACTTTTTACACTACCTCATTTTCCACTCTAGGAAAGGTCTTTCTTTAAGATATAGAAGCTTCATTTACATAAAACTATGATTGCTAAATCATGAATACATTTAGATAGACTTATAAATTTTAATCAAATGATTTAGAATATAAAACATTAGTATGCAAACAATGATCAAATGCAAAAAGGGGTAGATTTTGAATGTGTGTAACAACCAACTCCTGAGCTCAAAAACCTAGATTGTAGTTATACCCTCATCCAAGGTCTTCATGCATAGCTCACTAAAGGTGTATCAAGAGTCTATTAGTCTCTTCGATATAGAATTGGATGATTTTTATTTGTAACTTAGCGAAATGGAAAATTTGTGGAGACAAGCAACATTCTTCTTCTTTCATTGGGCCATGATAAATGAATAAAGAAAATAGTATAAACCCCTTGGAAAAAGAAATTAGAGAACAATAAATACCATAAACAAACAAAGAATCTAATGAACTGAAGAGCTAAAAAATATACCACCCATAACAAACCTTTCCATCCAAATATTATTCTATGTTGGGCCACAACAAAATGTTTCGATAGAAATTTCATCTAGCCTGCAACTAGAAAAGAAATTTAAACCCCAACTTGTTGTTCCACTTCTAATTTTACACAAACTTACCGCATATTTAAAGGTATCACCATATCTTATACCAAACAAAATTCAAGAAAAAGATATCCTTTGGAGAATTAGGATCATCAAACAAAATTGAGCCATACATATTAGTGAACCTTATTTTATATATTAATATTAGGATGAACCTATTTTTCTATTGGAAAGAGAGAAAATTTCATAGATACTAACAAATCCTTATGCATTCCCTGTATTTGAATGAGTTAACAAAAATTAATGGCACCACGAGAGCAATGATATTGTGTTTTTGGTAGAGATCTTTTATCTCTTCCTCCAACACCGAGATTCTTCTTGTTTGTTGCAGCAAAAATGGAAATCCTCAATGGAGATCATTGCCTTCACAACCATTCCATTTATATTAATGCCTTGGGCATAAAATTTGTCTCTTTCCTACTAGAGCTATTAGATGCCATTTCATTGAGCTATAGTGATAGGTGAGAGGAATTCATAGCTCGCTAAAGGTGTATCAAGAGGCTATTAGTCTATTGGCTTTAGAATTGGACTCTTTTTATTTGTAACTTAGCAAAATGTAAAAGTTGTGGAGAAAAGCTCCATTCTTCTTCTTTCACTGGGACAGTAAAATAAATGAAGAAAATTGTCTCAACCCCTTGGAGAATGAAAGTTGAGAACAATAAATAGCATGAACAAACAAAGAATCCAATGAGATAAGTCGAGAGGGGTTTCCCTTTGTAAACAAGCATCCATAGGCTTGTTAGAGTTAGTATGAATATTTACTAGAAGTTGAGTAGTCTTCACATCACCAAACATATCCAATGGAAAGGTACCAACCCCTACAACAAAAATGATGTCTCCAAATAAGGTGTAGTCAATACCAATAATATCATCTTTTGAATATATTCTCAAATGTAGATTCCTCAATCTCTGATGCAAAGAGGTCATCATCAACTACAATCATACCACCTAGATCACACATGTTATTCACTTATTTATTGGAACCTTCACCATCATCAACAATCTCTATTGTTGGATTCATTAATTCAAAACTCGCTTTCCAACCACCATCCACATGTGTCTCGCGACTGAAGTCCCATTGCACAAATGACCTTCCACTAGTTCCTCCAATAGTTGGAACTAGTTTAACTCAAAACAGCGTTAGATAACTGACTTTGATTGCTACAAATTAGCAATCACACATGCTTAACTAAACTCTAACTCAAAGAGCATGGGGCTGATATTAATAATGAAAGTTCTCGTTCCTCCGCCCTTGCAGAACACACGTCAAAAACTAAACACCATGTCTTATTGGAAAACGCCTCCATTATTGCCAGGGAGGAGCAGCAGCATAAGCGAAAGATCAGAGAAGCCCTGGAGATTATCAAGCACCCGCACAATCTCAATAGAGACAACGGCATGGAGATCAGTGGAAGCTGGTTTCCCCTAATCAGAAAAATTAATCCCTCAACATAAGAATAATAACAATAAAATTTAATAAAATAATAATAATATTAATTCTAATAAATAAGAATTATATTAATCCAATTAACTAAGAAATAATAATTATTAATAATTAATTCATATTAATAATTATTATAAAAATTAATTCTTTATATTCATTATTCATTATTATAATATTTATTAT
>APFE031121996.1:165099-183295 GCA_000404065.3 Pinus taeda
TTTTGTTAAATTTAATAATAATAAATCAATTATCTTAGTTTTTTAATTAATGTTGTTGTTTTTTAAATAATGAATCAATTTTATCACATTTTCAATTTCAATTCAACTTTTATTTTATTTTTATTAGCAAGTTAAAATATTTTTATTAAAAATATAATTCTTGAGGATCATCAGAGCCGAAATATTTCTCAGCAGTGGGTCGAGCAATTTCCCAAGTTGTGAGTGGTTGTTGGGCTCTGCATGCATCCTATTGTGTCTTTAAAACCCCAAAGATGATGATTAATTTTTGTAGGGTGTGAAGTTAAATTTATTTCTATCTTTCATATTATAAAATAATTCAGGAATCCATAATTGAAATAAATATATTGGCACTAAATCTATGTATATTTTTATGATATATTTCTAAAATAGAGAAACCAAATATTATAATAATTTTCATTTTAGTTGATAAGATATGCAACAATTTGTGAATGAGAACATTGTAAAAGTATTTTTCTATAATGATTATTAATTTTAAACCTTATAACCTAATACTTAGCTAAAAGTACAATGATGAATATTAGAAATAATAAATATGAAATTTTGCATAATTACCAAAATTTCTAATCATATCATAAATAAATCTTTCACTTTTTTATTTTAAAAGACTTATAATACACTCATTTTAATTTTTTTCCCATTTTCTAAAAAATACATATTATATATTAGGGTTACCAAACAATTGTTTTCTCATATATATATATATATATATATATATATTATAAGATCCCCAAATGACATCAATTATATATAAAACCTTGAATTTGTGGTTTTAAAACCATAAAAATACATAATAAAAATTAGATTTAATTAAAAAATATAGATGATAACCTTGAGAGTCTTTTATACATCAAGATTTGACTAGACATAGTCATTTGCGAACACTTGACTACTCAATATGAACAAGGCTAGTATATTCAAAAGTGGGAAATGTTATTTCATAACTATTACTACCTTCATTTCAAATTTCATCGAATAAATTTGGCAGCTAAGAAGGTTTCTGAATTTTTTAAATTTCATTGAATGAATTTTGGAGCTGTCTAGGTTTGTGATTGTATTTGTTTAATGATAAGAGTTTAAATGTTTGACTTTAAATGTTTACATGGTCCCAAATCGCATTGTGACAAATATTGTCTCAATATGAGAATCAACCATGCTCAACCATGGTCCAATGTCACAATATGACAAAGATTTTGTCGATATGCAAATCAATCATGGTCAAGCATGGTCCAATGTCACATTGTGACAAGTGTTACCACAATATTAATATCAACCACAACCAACCATGTTTATTTTAATTTTTATAAATTGGCTTAACCATGGTTAACCATGGTCTAATGTCACATTGTGAAAAGGATTGTCTCAATATAAAAATCAGCCATGGTCAACCATGTTTATTTTAGTGTTTATAATATTTAACTTAGGGTTTATAAACCTTAGGTTTATAACATTAGTCCCTTCGATTTAATGTTATTCAACCATGCTCAATCATGGTTAATCATGTTTTATAAAATCAACGATGGTCCAACATCACATTGTGAAAAGGGTTGTATCAATATGTAAATCAATCGTTTCCTCAACCATGCTCCAGGATTGCATTATGAAAAAGATTGTCTCAATATGATAATCATCGTCAACCATAGTTGAACGTCAAATTGTCACAAAGATTGTGTTTTTATGAAAATCAACCATGGTTAACCAAGGTCAACCATGGTCCAACATCGCATTCTGACAAGGATTGTCTCAATATGAAATTAAACCATGGTCAACCATTGTCAACCATGTTTTTCTTAGTGTTTATAATATTTATCTTAGGGTTTATATACCTTCACTTTACAATCTTAGCCCCTTGGATTAGTATATTCCCTTGGGTTCATAATCCCTTGGGGTTTGAGTATTAATCCCTTAGGTTTATTACTCCCTTGGGTTTATAATATCAATCCCTTGGGTTTATTATTCCCTTGGATATATAATATCAATCATTGTCAACCATGGTTAAGCATAGCCAACGATGGTCAACCATGGTCAAATGTCACATTGTGACAATGGTTGTCTTAATATGAAAATCAACCATGGTCAACGATAGTCCAACGTCACATTTCTATAGATTGTCTCGAAATGAAAATCAATCACGGTCATGCATGGTCCAACGTCGCATTGTGACAAGGATTATGTCAATATGGGAATCAACCATGCTCAACCACAGCCAACCATGTTCATTTTAGAGTTTGTAATATTTATCTTAGAGTTTATATAACTTGGGTTTATAATTTATGTCTCATTATGACAAAAATTGTCTCAATATGATAATCATCGTCAACCATGGTAAATCATGGTCAACCTTGGAGAAGCATGGTCAACGATTTTTTATAAAGTCAAACATAAGCATCAACGATAAATCATGTTCAACTATGGTTGAAGGTCGTATTGTCACAAAGATTGTGTTGATGTGAAAATCAACCATGGTTAACCATGGTCCAATGTCGCATTGTGACAATGATTATCTCAATATGAAAATCAACCATTGTCAATGATATTTATTTTAGTGTTTATAATATTTATCTTAGGGTTTATATACTTTGGGTTTATAATATTTTCCCCTTGGGTTTAATATTATTCCTTTGGGTTCATAATCCCTTGGGTTTTAGTATTAATCCCTTTGGTTTATTATTCCCTTGGGTTTATAATATCAATGCTTTGGGTTTATTATTCTCTTGGGTTTCTAATATCAATGCCTTGGGTTTATTATTCCCTTGGGTTTATAGTATAAATCATGGGAAACCATGGTCAATCATAGCCAACAATGGTCAACCATGGTCGAATGTCACATTGTGACAATGATTGTCTCAATATGAAAATCAACCGTGGTCAACCATGGTCCAATTTCACATTGTGAGAAAGATTGTCTCAATATTGAAATCAACCATGTTGAAACATGGTCAACTATATTTTAGGGTTTATAATATTTATCTTAGGGTTTACATGCCTTGGGTTTATAATTTGCGTTGCATTCACATAGATTGTCTCAATATGATAATCTTCATCAACCATGGTCAATCATGGTCAACCTTGATAAACCATTGTCAACCATATTTTATAAAATAAAACATGGCCATCCATGGTCAATGATGGTCAACCATGGTCAAATGTTGCATTGTGACAAAGATTGTATTCATAGGAAAATCAACGATGGTTAAGCAAGGTCAACCATGATCAAATGTCGTATTTTGACAAGGATGGTCTCAATATAAAAATAAACCATGGTCAACCATTGTCAACGATGTTTATTTTAGTGTTTATAATATTTATCTTAGGCTTTATATATGTTGGGTTTATAATATTTGTCCCTTAGGTTTAATATTATTCCCTTGGGTACATAATCCCTAGGGGTTTTAATATTAATCCCTTGGGTTTATTATTCACTTGGGTTTATAAGATCAAGGATGGTCTCAATATGAAAATCAACCATGGTCAACCATTGTCAACGATGCTTATTTTAGTGTTTATAATATTTATCTGAGGCTTTATATACCTTGGGGTTTATAATAATTGTCCCTTAGGTTTAATATTATTCCCTTGGGTATATAATCCCTTGGGGTTTTACTATTAATCCCTTGGGTTTATTATTCCCTTAGGTCTATAAGATAAAGCCATTGGGCTTATTATTCCATTGGGTTTATAATATCAATCATGGTCAACCATTATCAATCATGGTCCAATGTCATATTGTCACAAAGATTGTGTTGAAATGAAAATCAACCATTGTCACAGATGTTTATTTTAGCATTTATAATATTTATCTTAGGCTTTATATAGCTAGGGTTTATAAGATTTTTCCCTTGGGTTTTTAGTATTTATCCCTAGGGTTTATTATTCCCTTGGGTTTATAATATCAATCATTTTCAACCATGATCAACCATGGTCAACCATGTTTATTTTATTTTAGGGTTTATGATATTTATCTTAGGGCTTATATACCTTATGGTTTTAATTTTAATCCCTAGGGTTTATTATTCTATTTGGTTTGTAATATAGATCATGGTCAACCATGGTCCAATGTTGCATTGTGACAAATATTGCCTTAATATGCCATAGCCCAACATCGCATTATGACAAATGTTTTGTTGATTTGAAACTAAATCATGGTCAACCATGGTCCAATGTCACATTGTGATAAGCATTGCCTCAATATGAAAATAAACCATAGTCAATCATGGTTATTTTAGCGTTTATAATCAATAATTGTCTTAACCATGGTCAACCATGGTCCAACATCACATTGTGAGAAATAATATCTCAATATGGAAATCAACCATGCTCAACCATGGTAAACCATGTTTATTGTAAGCTTTATAATGTTTATCTTTGGTTTTATATGCCTTGGGTTTATAATTTACGTTGCATTGACATATATTGTCTTAATATGATAATCATTGTAAAGCATAGTCAACCATGCTCAATCATGGTCAACCTTGATCAACCACGGTCAACCATGTTTTATAAAATAAAACATGACCATCGATGGTCAATCATGGTCAACCATGGTCGAACATTGCATTTTCACAAAGATTGTGTTGATATGAAAATAAACGATGGTTAAGCATGGTCAACCATAGTCGCACGTCACATTTTGACAAGGATTGTCTCAATACGAAAATCAACCATGGTCAACCATTGTCAACAATGTTTATTTTAATGTTTTTTAAATCTATCTTAGGCTTTATATACCTTGGGTTTATAATATTTGTCCCTTAGGTTTAATATTATTCCCTTGGGTACTGTTGTAGCTAGCAACACCCCCCCTTGTTCATTTAAGTGTTGACCAAAATACTAAATGAACGGGAACCCTTAGTTAAATTTTTAAGAAAATGCAAGTGTTCCTTTCTTCAAAATAAGGTTACCATCGTAAGCTTAGAGAAGTCTTTCGAATATACTTTTAACCTAAGTCTAGGATAAGGTAAAGGTATTTAAAATTGCATTGCAAAAAAGATAGGAAATGCCTTCATTCCCCCATAATATTGGTATGCGCAAGACCCCCGTGTTCAGCATAAGATTGCATCGCAATGAAGTAATGCTCATAAGGAAAAACTTCAAGATCCCCCGATCTGTGATAAAACCGATCGCAAGATCGCATATCGCAGAAATAAACTGACAACACTTGACAAACATTAAACTTTTGCGACGTGCGATGTTGCGATCGCCGCGATGGTGCAATATGTGATCTTGTGATTTGCGATTGGTGCGATTTGCGATGGCACGAGCTTCAATGTTACGTAAGAAAATCATGAATCATTTAATCACGAATCCTTCGGGCGCGCCATTCAAAGAAAAGCCACTTACCATAATCTGACCCGAAATCATGCACTTTTAATGATAGTAAATGGATTAGTTGTCAGTTATTAAATGAAATGAGGACACGTGCTTTTGTAAAGAATTACTTCATGTAAAGTGGCATATTTGGTATATCTGTTGCATTTAAAACTCTCCCATCACCTTTCTTAATCAGTCTTTTCCACTTCACTCGTAATCTACAGGAACAAAGAGCTAAAATGATTCAAAGCCGAACGCAGGAGCAAATGGGAAAGAAACATAAGGCTCAAGGCTCCGAGACGAAGGAAAAGATGAAGGAGATGGTGCCTTTGTATACAGACACTGTCTGTAATAGGGACATAGGAATTTTGACATGGGAAGGCATGTATAGGCTGCTAGAGGAAGAGAATCCTAGAGCAATGAAGGTTGATACTGCCGCGGGCTCACAAAATTCTTCCAAGGCATCCTTAGAGGAGCTGGCATGTTCATTTCTTTACCGAATAGCAGCTAGACCCAAAATTTTACCATATACAGATATGATCAAGTGGATACTTGACAATGCAGAGTTACAAGGCAGACAATTCAAGGTTCAGAGACATGGGCTCATAGGATCATTCGCCGCGCAAGACTTAAAGCTTATGTATCATCTACCTGAACCTCAAATGACCTACAATGCACAGTTTGTCAAGAAATTTGCAGCAGAGAACCCAAACCTGGCAGAGACCACTAAAGATTGGACTAGAAGAGAGGAGCCACTAAAAAAGGACAAAAACGGTATGTACAACACTAGTTCCCTCACCTCTCCATATTGTTTTGCTGCAGCCATGCTTTGCAGATTGTTTGGGATGCCGGACATCAATAAATTTTCGCCTAAATGGCTACCACTCATAGACGCTGCCACAAACGCCGATATCGTGGATTGGGCCAAGATATTCTTTGATAATCTATACACTGTTGTTATGAATTATCAGTCTAAAAGATCCTTGTCTCAAAGGGTCTATCCTCCTTTTTATCTGTCTGCGTATATTATGGATTCTATCTGTTATGTGCCTAAATTCCCCACTATGGGTTGGAAATGGACTACCCAGGACCCGTCACCTATTCATGTTTATCATAAAGTGTTATGGGATTCCCAGTTCTCCCCTCACTTCTATCAGATTTGTCATGGGCTTATCTTACCCCTATATAGAATGATGTATGATGAAGAACCCTCAAGGTGTTCACCCGAAGCGCAAATAGACATCATCCCCATCGCAAGATGGTTCGGGGAAGAATGGTTCACTTATATAAGAGTTTTTGGGAGCACTGTACCTCCACATGTCCTACCTCTATATGTCCCCGATAAAATTTTGGCTCGGGAAATTGCCTATCAGACCTGCTCAAAAGGTGGCCTGACCAAAGAACTAAAAGACAAGAAGAAGGCCATATGGCCTCAGTTTCCTGTAGCTTGTGGGACCTTCTCATTATTCGATGTAGGACACGCTTTCACCAAAGTGGAGAATGTGACGTCTCTACAGTTATTCAAATTCCCAGCTCGGCCTTTTGACCTAAATAATGTTGCCCATGATTTCACTACAAGCGTCAAAATAAAAGTATTTGTCGGAAAGAAAAATTTGTTTGATGATTTGTTTCAAGGTAAAATCTCCCTCCAGGAAGTTTTACGAGAAGCTCGGTCGAGGTTGTCTCTAGATGACCTCCAAAGATTCATGTTATATAGGGAAAGAAGGTTGGCCAGTGTTCCTCTAGAGAAGCTGTGACTGCCCACCAGAGAACCGACTCCCAGCGTCAGCCTCAGTGGAAACTCTAGTACTTCCAAATCCAAATCTGACGCTGCCCAAGGAATGCCTGAACGTTCTAAAAAGTCTGGAAGTGACCAAGAAAAAAGCAAAGAAACAGCTAAAGGTACAGCTCAGTCAAGTGCAATGTCGCGACAACAAGTTATCGCCTCCCCGCCAAGAGATGTCCCTCCTCCCATCATTAAAGCGCCACTCGTCACAACATAGCTAGACAAAGAATGGGAAACCTTCAACGAGCTAATCAGCCTTGAAGGGCAAGCCCCAAGAACACCTGTGGACAATACACAGGTAACGCAAGAAATGATTTCGACCATAGTTAGCAGTGTCACAGAAACGGAGCACAGTCATATCACTCCACCTCCTGAGCTTCTACCTAGTGTAGAGGAAATTTCCCCACTGGATGTATTCTATAGTCCCCAACATAAAGCAGTTGTCAGGAGACAAAGAAAGAAAAGAAAGCTAGAGGATGCACTATCACAGGATGCTAAACATTTAGACGTCTTATGGAAAGACCCCAACAACAACCCGACAGAAAATCTCACGAAGTTGTTCAGATCGCAGGAGCATATGCTTCTGCAACTATCGAGAAGGCATCGGAAGTTCAGCAACTGTTGAAAGAACAAAAAAATCAAATACATCTACTACAACAACAGCTACAACAAGCCAATGCTAGTGTTCAAGCATCCAAATAGCTCAAGAAGCTACAGGAAGACTTTCAACAGATGCAGATAAGCTATCAAAGAAGTTCAGATGAAAAAGGAAAGCAGTTGCAAACTCTACAAGAAATGCATAAAGACGAGCCGAAGCTTGCCGAGTTTGTTTCAGAATCTGTTGGCTTAAATGAGCAACTTCTGCAACAACAGGAAGAGTTGGGACGTAAGATATCGTAGTGGGGTCACTATTGCGAGCTAAGCAATAAAATCACCAACCAAGTGGTGGACTTGCGAAGTGACTATGACCAGATTGGCAAACGAGTGACAGAATACTTAGCTTGGCAGGATGGAGAGGAAGGGAAAAGAGAAAATGCACCCACAATTAACGAGAGTCATAAGGAATTGCTCTTTAACAAATGGGACGATAAAATCAGGCAGGCAGAACAAGCAGCAGAGACAACGGCCATGTAGGCAAACATCCTTATCGACTGTGTAAATGAGATTTTACACAGGGCCAACTTGATCGCAGAAACCACCCCGGGGTACCTACCAAATAAATCACGACTGGAGGCAGAATGGAAGCAGAAGGCACAAGAAAAGGGAAAAGCAATCGACGCATTGAACAGGTTGAATTGGGAGTGTTACTGGGCATACTTAGTCAAGCCACACAGTCAATGGATGACTGTGAAATGTAACATCCCTCCCTTAATAATAAATAATAAATAATAAGAACTAATAAAAATAATACAAAAATAATAATTAATAATAAAAAAATAATAATAATGAATAATAATAAATAAATCATAATAAAAATAATAAATAAATGATAAGTAATAAAAATAAAATAGTAATAACCAAAATAACAAATAATAATAAAAATAAAAAGTAGTAATAACCATAATAAAAGAAGGAAATTATCAAAAAGAAGGAAAGAAAAATAAGAAAGCTAAAAAAATCAAAGGAAAGTAAAGAAAAAGCAACATGCAGACACATGGAGGGGTGCATGTGGTTCCCCTTCTGATATGTTGTTATATTTAATTAACGGTGAGGAAGATGGGAGGGGTTCCATCATTCTGAGGTTCGATCTTCCATTCTCTTGTGAGAATAGTTTACTAAGACAAAGGAATACTGACAGTAGTCGTTGATTGAGGGCTCAGGGGTGGCCAGTTGTAGTAGAATCCTGCACAATTGAGCCTATGGTTGGGAGGAGAGTCGTCCCCAAAATCTTGTGGTCACTTCGCAGCCGAAAAGTACAGGTTGATTACTTCGAGGAGGCGGCATAATTTTTTTTTTTCCCTCATCTGATCTTGTGTCAGACCAGCCATTTTTGGCTTGCTTTAGTGTTTTGTTTTTAAAATAAACTTGAGCTAAATTGCTTGATAATCTGCTTTATCTTTTTCTTTTGCTATTGAAGATTGTCCGACCTCATAATGTTCTTGTATTATGGTACCTTCAGATCGTTTCTTTTTCTTTTTATTTTTACACAAGATTTCGGCATTGGCTAAGGCATCAATTTCATAGCTTTGAGAAAAGCTTTTATCTGCCAAAATATGCTTCACATGGCTTACAGGAAGCTCTAAGACTGCTAGTTCATAAAGATCCAACTCCTTGTCGATAGAGTTGTATATCCACTTTAAACAATTGTCATTCACCTTTTCATCCCTAAGCCATTGGATATCAAAAAAAAAATAAGATTACAGACACCTGAGGCAAGGATTAAACTTATTAAACATAAAACATTTGGATTCCAGTTTCTAGAACAAATCGTGATTGTAATTAATGACTTAACATTAATTATTAATCTCATTTTCCTTTTGGGACCAATTTTTTATTTTTTTTCTTCTTGAATGATGGCTTTCTCCGGGAATGTTCTGAACCATTCTGAAAAATTCTGATATTAATCTTCTGTTATTTACTAGAATATGGGCCCTTGTTGATTTTTCAGTGTTTTCTCAAAGCTGATCCTTTGTGACCTATTGGTGGTTTGTTGGGAATGTTTGAAGAGGTTATGAGTTCAATCAGCCACACCTCCGGTGTCCAAAAAAATTGAAAAAGCAAGTTGGGTGCTATTGAGAATGGAACTTGGGACGTATGGTAGAATTGCAGTGGCCCTTTGCCTGAAGCTCATTTATTCTGCTCATCAAAACTTTTGCCTAAAGGCCTTATGTAGCTCTTTCCAAATATTTGGTATTCTCAGATATCTTAGCCATTTAGTCAGATCTTTTTGTATGAGAGTGTTCTCGTGGTTTAAAAACTTTTCACTATTAAACACTCCAATACTAAAGGCAACACAATTTATAGGCGGGTAATAATTTAAGATTTTCAGTACCTGTATCATCTGTGGAGTCCATTTAATGGTCCACATATCTGCAAGAGATCTGAGATAGATCATTACCTTTAAATTTTACAGGATAGAATCTGAATCGGTGAAATTAATTAACACGTCAAAATTTAGGTCTCTGATCCTTCAGGACTTCTTTTCTCATTCATGTCTTCTATCTTTGCGCTTTCTTTCCACTCTAATGGTCAGGTGAATGGGAAAGTTTTATTGCTTTATACTATTTGCTTAAAATCCATTGTAGAAAAGGCAAGTGAAGATAGCGAATTCATCGCTGCATGGATAATCTCCTTCAGATAACTCAGTGAAGGTTTTTGTTTTCTTGTTTTGGTATTTTCTATATTTATTTTTAGATCTGGAAAATGTTTCCTTCACTTTAGTCCATTTTATTGAAATTTGGTTAAGAGTCCATCAATATGGGTAACTGGTCTCGAGTCTGTCTACATGGAAATTTTTGTGCATGAGAAACATGGTTGGTTTCTCATGGATATTGAATAGTACATTTAACACACATTTGGATGTTTCTCATGGATATTGGTTTCATTCCATTGCGTGATATTTACCGAGATAAATTCAACTATTTCGAAAGAAACTCTGATTTACTAATATCATAATTGGCATGGCAAGAAAACGGGATGAAACCAGTTGAATTTATCCGTCATTCATGGTCGCACTGCATTCAGTATCACTGCAAATCAGTCAAAGTAATATAGGATTGGTTTATGTGAAAACGAAATTCTTAAAGTGGGATCTCAAAACCTATAACTGTTTGTCTCCACATTGAGCATACGCATGCGTATGCTCATAAGGAGCAAATATATGAATTGAGGTGATCTGAAGGAGAAGGAGGTGAAGCTTGGGAGAATGTAAAGCTGTAATATTTTGTTGGCATAGCATAGATTGCAATTTTCTACCCAAATTATGAAACTACAGAAATATGTTGGTTCAACTTTCCCTGGCAAGACCGCATTGACTCTCATCTCATTGATCGACTACAGATTTATATTTTTTCTTTGTTTTGTTTCATTGGACCTTACTTGGTTTACAGGACCTCTTCACTCAGAATCGAAATAAAAATAAAAAACAGAAAGTTATTGTAACTTCTTTGATGAGAGGAATGTTCCTTACTGTGTATTCCTTCATAACTGCATTGAACTTGGCTTCGTATGACTAATCAGTTGCGATAGTACATAATAATGTGCCATTTATCATTTCACTCTTACTTTAAAGTTTTTTTTTTTTTTTTTCATTTTTCTATTCTCGAAGGCAAGGCTTATGCTGCCATCTATTGATACCCAAAAGTCAGTATACTTCCTACTGGGATTGACCAACACTGCCATCATAGGTCTCGTTCCTAGAAAGAGAAACTTCTGCGTTGTGTGACAATCACAGATGCTCAATATGTGTAGTCATAGTCGCTGATATGTAAGACCAGTTCCGTAATTGCTTTATGCCATCATTTTTTTATACTTATTGTAAAAGTGAAAATTTTAGAGTTAATTTCCAACTCCTCCAATTTTAGTTTCGTTAAGACAAACCCAGCAATTACTCCATGCAATTATTCAGTATATTTCTTTGTTTTATTACTTTGATTTGTTAGAATTTAATTTAGTGTTATATGCTATATGAAAGTCACTTTATAAGTTACATATGGTATCATGTGGTATAAGTTACATGTGGTCAACGTTATATAATAAAGTTACAAGTTAGGTGGTTTAACGGTTAACCACCTTAACCAACCTAGGGGTGCTATATATTAATTTGATATATTAATTTGCTACGATTATCAGCTTGTTAATGATAAGTGTTATCTGTTGAAGTTGAAACTTATGGCTGGTCATTTGGCAGATTGCTCTAACTTATCTCTGCTAGATAATTGATGATATTAATTTACTAAAATGGTTGATGCTTAAGGATTATCATTAATCCACTGCAAGAATCCATGTTTTGATATTTTGACAATAGACTAAATTGTGAACCTGACAAACGAGAACTGAGGAGACTCTCTCCTTGCTGACAACGGACTATAATGTGTACACTCCATAGATTGTCCTGCCATTCTTCATATTTTCGAAAACTAGCATCATTCGGGAGGAAATTTGTAAGAGTATATTGCAAGATTGCAGATGTCTGAATGTTTCAAACCACGATATGAGGTTGATTAGTATGGGTAGATTTCTCGACAAGTTTACAATTTTCTATCTTAGGAAAACAATTATATGCCTAATTATATTGTAATTTGCAGGATTTGAAATGGTGTTGCCTTCACAGGTGCGCTTACAGGCAGACCATATAATTAATAAAATGATTATTTTTTTTGTGTTGGGGAGGAATAACCTTCCCCATCATCCGATCCAGTTCTGGGTCGGGTGGCAGTGTCTTTTCTTTATGGTGTGGAATATTTTTATGCTTGATTCATAAATTTTATGACATATATATTAATATTACTTCACCATATATCATATTAATTTACTGAACATCAATACAACTTTTATACTGTCATAACAAAATTAACCGTATTTCTTTCTTTTTAACACATGACATGAAAATAGTAACTGAATGTGATTAAAAGGAAAATCTCATTTTAGTGTTACTTTCCCATATGATTGGTTGTAATCTTGTAATAGGAAAAATATTCTTTAGTCACGAGACTCGAAGCACTTCTTTGACTTTTGGTGGATATTGAACCACATCTCCATGATTGATAGAATCTTTCGTACTAAATTTGTTTTTAGATATACTTCGAAATTCACCATAAATTATGCTTCACTTGTAGCTAAATTTGTTATAACTTTTGGCATAAAAGTAATGGATAAATCCGTTGTAATTACAGGGTAGATCATGGCTCCTAAACGTCGAAGACAAAACCAAAACAACCTTGGAGTAGAAACACCACTTCCCGCCACTTCCGAGATAGGAACCCCAGCTGAGCAAGCTATATTACATTCCCTTGGAGAAATGACCAATATCTTTAAGGCTTGGGTCTCAAGCCAAGGGCAAGAACTAGGAAATGTGCAAAAGGAGGTGGAACAGAAACAGAGACAAGACTTAAATTCTCAACTCAATATCAAAGATGGACAAGTAACACTTGATATTATGAAAGAAGTCCAAAAATCCAAATTACCAGAGTTTATGGGTCTAGAAGGGGGTTCAAAAGCAGAAGCCTGGGTAATGGCTGTCAAAAGAGCACTTAGTTTTAAGGCATACACTTCTACGGAAAAAGCCCAGATATCAATGAGTCTACTAAAAGAGATGCCTTATTATGGTGGATAAATGAGGAAACAAAGATGCAAGTTACACCAATACAAGTTACTTGGGAAATGTTTGAGGAAGCCTTCCGAACTAGGTACCTATCTGAGGAGTATAAACACCAACAAGTAGGAGCTTTTCAAGAAGTACGACAAAATGGTAGATCTATCGAAGACTATGAAGCTGAGTTTTATTCGTTGGTCCATCACGTGGACTATATGGCTGATGATAGACGTCAAGCTGAAAGATTCTTACATGGACTTGACCCCTTAGTCCGAGCAGAAGTCGCCATGTGGAAACCCACCACTATGGCAACAACCACCAGTTTGGCTAAACAAGTATTAAGGAAAATCAATATGAAGAAACAAATGATAGTTGATGAAAATTCAGGAAAGGAGCATTCCACAATGAGGCTAAATAAACTAGGGGGGCAACCATATAGATTCCAAGGAAGACAAAGCATTATTTCTCGGATTGCTAGCGCCACTTCTCAACCACCTCCAAGAGGTCGTAAAGGTCAACCCTCCTTGATTAATGGGAGGAATAGAAGATTTGGTGACCAAGGACGAGTACAACATGCAAAGCAGGCACAAGTAGAATGTTGGCATTGTAAAGGTCCACATTATAGACAAAATTGTCCAAGTTATCAAGCAGATGTAATAGCACAAGTAGAATGTTGGCATTGTAAAGGTCCACATTATAGACAAAATTGTCCAAGTTATCAAGCAGGGATTACAAAACAGGAATAAAAAGCAAAAGGGGGAAGACCACAAAACCCACATCGAATTCATGCAGCTATAAACCATCGCCAGGCTGAGCACCAAGCCACTGTAGTAGAATCTGCAGGTATGATCAATAACATCCCTCTAGCTATGTTAATTGATCCAGGTGCTACTGATAGTTTTATTTCACCTTCAACAATACTTAGATGTGGATTGACAGCTCATGAGCAAAGTAACTTTAGAATGGTAGAAATGGCATCAGGCTCTCAGCAATCAGTAGGGTCAATGGTAAGAGATTGTAGTGTTAACATTGGGGGGTGTGATACCAAGATGAATCTATATAGTACAACCCTCAGAACGTATGACTTAATCGTGGGAATGGATTGGCTTGAATCCCATAAAGCTATATTGGATTGTTATAATAAAACAGTCCTCATAAGAAATGACCAAGGAGAAACCAAGGTGATAAAAGGGATTAGACGTGATGTTACATTACGCCTCATATCAGCCAAGAAATTTAATAAGTGTATGAGGAAAGGGTGCAAGATTTATGTGGTGGAAATGGTTCCTACCAATGAGAAGTCCTCGGATAAATTGCACCCACTACTTTCCGAATTTGCGGATGTATTTCCTCCATAATTACCAGGTTTGCCTCCAGTCCGAGAAATTGATTTCTTCATAACCTTGAAACCAGAAGTGGAACCCATATCTAAAGCACCTTATCGAATAACTGTTCCAGAGCTTAATGAATTAAGTATACAGCTCAAAGAACTTCTTGACCAAGGTTTTATAAGACCCAGTGTGTCAGCTTGGGGTGCACCAATAATTTTTGTAAAGAAGAAGGATGGAACTCTTAGGTTATGTATTGATTATCGAGATCTAAACAAGGCCACCATCCGAAACAGGTACCCAATGCCTCGGATCAATGACCTCTTTGACCAACTAAAAGGAGCTTCATTATTCTCCAAGATAGACTTACGGTCAGGTTATCATCAACTAAGAATCAAAGGAGGAAGACATACCTAAAACAGAGTTCAGAACACGCTATGGACACTATGAGTTTATTGTTATGCCATTTGGTTTGACTAATGCCCCAACAGCCTTCATGAACTTGATGAATAGTGTCTTCCGAAAATATCTGGACCGCTTCGTCCAAGTATTCTTGGATGACATCATCATTTATTCCCGTAATGAGAAACAGCATCTAGAACACTTGAGGTTGGTACTACAATGCCTTAGAGAAAATAAGCTTTATGGAAAACTTTCTAAATGTTCCTTCTTTGAGAGAGAAATTCAATATCTAGGCCATACCATTAGTGGGAAGGGCATTGCAGTAGATTACAGTAAGGTTGAGACTATAATGACTTGGCCCACTCCTCGAAGTGTCAAAGAAGTACACAGCTTTATGGGATTAGCAGGCTACTATAGAAGGTTTGTAGAAAGGTTCTCGCAAATATCTAATCCTATCACCCACCTACAAAAGAAAGGGGTTAAGTTTGAATGGACAAGTGAGTGTGAGAAAGCATTTAAGGAGCTAAAACATTGACTCACAACGACCCCAATATTAAAGATACCTAACATGGACAAGGACTTTCTTGTATGCACTGATGCATCAGAAGAAGGATTAGGAGCAGTCTTGATGCAAGATGAAGGAGTTATCGCTTATGCTTCTCGAAAACTTAAGGGCCATGAAATCAACTATGCAACTCATGATCTGGAATTAGCAGCGGTTGTAATGGCCTTGAAATTGTGGAGACATTATCTAATGGGGCGTCAATTTCAGTTACGAACAGATCATAAAAGTCTTGAGTATATCTTCACACAAAAGGACCTCAATGCTCGACAGCGACGCTGGAGTGAGCTATTTAGTGATTATGACTTCAAAATATCCTATATTAAGGGAAAAGAAAACAAAGTAGCAGATGCTTTAAGCAAGAGACCTAGACTTCATTCAATGACGACATTAAAGATAGACTTGAGGAGTCGGATTCTAAATCATTTAGTAAGGGACCCACATTACCAGAAAATAAAATTTGCCTTACAAGAAGAGCTACCTATGGCAACCAAGTGGGAGGAATACACCTTAGAAAATGATGGATTGCTACGATATAAGGATAGGATTTATGTCCCAGAATATGTTGATCTTCAAAATTTAATAATGAAGGAAGCCCATCAAGCTCCATACGCTGCGCATCCAGGAGTCCAGAAAATGTATGCACACCTAAAACAACTATTTTTCTGGATAGGAATGAAAAAGGTAACAATGTTTGTGGCTCAATGTTTAGAATGTCAACAGGTTAAAGCTGAACACCATCACCCGGCAGGACTTTTACAACCCCATGATATACCAGAAACTAAGTGGGAGGTTGTTTCGATGGATTTTGTTGGAGGCTTACCTATGACGTCCCAGAGACATGACTGTATTATGGTTGTGGTTGATAAATTAACTAAGAGTGCTCACTTCATTCATGTCAAGACCACCATTGAAGCATCAGCGATCGCTCAAATTTTCCTTAAAGAAATAATTCGCCTTCATGGAGTACCATGCAAGATAATATCTGACAGAGACACACGTTTTACTTCCATATTTTGGAAAAGTCTATTACAATCTATGGGAACACAACTAAATTTCAGTACAGCATATCACCCAGAGACAGATGGTCAAACAGAAAGAGTAAACCAAGTGTTGGAGGACATGTTAAGAATGTATGTCATGGATCAACAAAGCCAATGGGAGAAATACCTTCCCTTAGTAGAATTTGCCTACAACAACAGTTACCACAGTTCAATTCAGGCAGCGCCCTTCGAAATCTTGTACGGAAGACCATGTCGTACTCCGTTAAGTTGGGATCGATTAGAGGACCGAGTCATGTTGGGACCCGAAATGCTCCAAGAAATGGAAGAACAAATGGCCACAATTAAACAGAGACTAAAAGAAGTCAGGGATCGCCAAAAAAGTTATGCTGATACAAAGATAATTGATAGAAACTTTCAGGAAAGAATCCAAGTTTTCATTAGAATCAAACCCTTTAAAAGTTCCTTTAGGATGGGTAAGGGAATAAAGTTATCACCTAGATTTGTTGGGCCATTCACGATCCTAGAGAGGATTGGACCAGTTGCTTACAAGCTTGAGCTGCCGTTCCATCTAAGAAAGATGTATAATTTGTTTCATGTTTCTATGCTTAGAAAATATGTACCCGACCCATCCCATGTTTTGAAATTTGACAAATTACAAGTTTTCGAGGAAGGAGCCCTTCAGGCCGAACCATTCTGTATACTGGACCACCGGGTTCGTCGACTCAGGAACCGTGAGTTTGAGCAAGTCAAGGTCCAATGGGACCAATATAGCCCAGGGTCAGCTACCTGGGAAGATGCAGCTGTTATTTTTCAAAACTTTCCTTATTTACTTGATTAAAATATGTGCTGAATAATGCTCCTTGCTAAGACATATACTTTATGGAGAATCTAAATGATGTTTTTATGATTATGATGTTATATTGACATATTCATTTACTACATGATTATAGGTAATTGATGTTGATGTTATAACTTATGATGATAGCATGTATTATTCATAATTTTGCGATTAACTATGATGAATGTTCTCATGATGACATGCAAATTTTGAATATGGATAAATTTCTATGATGCTATGATGGTATAACTAATGCATTGGTTGTATGTTGGAGTATAATGATTGACAGGACTCTACATTGGACTGAGAGGTCCGGTTTATTTGATGATCTCGGGCGAGCCCATACGCACGAGGGAGAATAAGTAACACCATATGGGTTGGGGACAAAACTCAATCAACACTACATATGCCAGTGGTTCCTTTGTCTTGTGTATAGCTCTTGATGGAAAGCTCTTGAAGAGCTATGGGACCATCTTGAGAAGGCCAAGTGCCTGATGTTCCAGGCTTGGTGCCTGATGATTCCAAGCTTGGTGCATGATGTTCCAGGCTTGGTGCCTGATGTTCCAGGCTAGGTGCCTGTTATTGGATTGGGATGCTGAAGTCTGGAAGGGATGTAAAGGACTTCGATGCCTGTGGCTGTGCGCCTTAGTAGTTGTGGAGGGAGTGGGCCAGCC